>JAOCPS010209619.1:0-13942 GCA_025505425.1 Graphium colonna
TGTCCATGGGCGACGGGATCACTTACCATCAGGTGAGCCGTCTGCTCGTTTGTCTTCCTTTCCATAAAAAAAAAGAATTATATTATTAAGTCATTCCACGGTACAAATATCTGTTCATGCTCCATGTAGATGACATGGAGCGTGAACAGATATTTCTTATATTGCCTTTTATTCGTCACTCATAATGTATTTCTTGTTTTTCAATTAAACACAAATTGATTTTAAGTGCTGTTTGTAATAACACATTACACATCACAAAATCAAAGTGTTTGCTTTCACACATCTTCCCTCTATTTCAATGTTTCATATTATTTTCAAGTTAAATTAAACGCATTATACGCTAAATATATTATAAAAAAATTTAATGCTTAGTTTTATGACCCCGGTTCATCTCAGGTCAGTGGCTTACATTCCGAACCGGTGGTAGTTTTATTATGACAATCAATTAGCAAGTGATATCAGTCCCGTATTGAACAAAGATAATTTGATTTTGTTTTTATTAACACGTGTTTTGGCCTATTTTTACGAATGTATTCAAATTTGTTTAATTCTATAAAGTTTTTTATTATTGTTTATGTATAAGGAGTTTCTTAGTTGAATCTGTTAGAGAGTTTGTTTGGATTTATTGCCTCGATTTTTATGAAGATATAAGTAAAATTAAAAGCGATAAAACGAGTGAGTTATTTAATTTTAAAAATTATTTTTAATCTAAAATATGTATTTCTTTGCGTCTTGATATTTTTTTTAAAGAACGACATGAAAACTATTGAAAATACAATTGAATATTATTTAAGCAAAATGTAATTTTTTCTTCTTTTTGTAATATGTTCAATAGAATACATAATTTTTGGAACAGATTTTCCGTTTGAAAATAAAGTGTTTTTGTTAGATTTAAAAGTTGTGGATTAACCAAAACATGATTATTGGCCATATGAAGTTACTTTGGTGTTGCCTTAATATATTTTCTTTGCTTAATCGGTTTTCCTTGCAAATACTATCTTAGACAGATTATCGGCCCTTAATATAATGGGGTGTGAAAGTAAGTGCCTCCTACGCCATTAAGAAACGCTCTAAGTGCCACAAGTGCCACTTTAGAAATATTATGTGAATCTTGGCGTAATGCCATTAGATAGTTAAAAATGGAAGCGTTTTATTTAGGTTATTTTTAACATAAAAACAAACTACTGGCCTAAATTAAAATAAAAACGGCACCATTTCAAAAACACAAACTTTTAGGCAAAAAAAGATTTATATTAAATTATATAATAATATAAATAATTATATTATAATAAATAGGCCTAGGGATGTGACAACCCCACCACCCATCGGTGAAACAATGTATGTGACAAAATTGTTTCACCGGCGCAGTCAGTCAGCACCTTGCTAAGAGATGTTTGTACCGTGCGTCGGCATAATTTAGGGTGCAAAGGTCCGTATGTGCTAATGGCCTAACCATGACAACAGTACCGGTTCTGGACGTCTCCCGATAGTCGACGTCCAATAATTAATAGATGATAGAAAATATTGAAGCGTGCATAGGGCCGCTGCCTGGGGGCCGCCAGGGCGATCTAGAGCTGGCGCTGGACGCGGAAGCATGCGGCTCGCCATTTGAACGCGAAGTGCTGCACGACCACCTGGCAGCACTTCGCATCCATTATACCAGCCGGCTTGGTGTCAGCAGGGTCTCGCCACTGGTGGAATACGTCGCATGCGATGTCCGTGTGAAATAAATAAGAAAGCATTACGGGCGTACTTTAGGGCTAAAGAGGGAAATACCGGAGGTTATGCATAATGGGCTAGGATGCATCGCTTTTTTGCTGAGCTGGAGCCATCGTTAAACGTCACGGAATACAACCTGGCAGACCGAGTTCGGTACATTATCCATTTGAACGATTACGACGTGAGGTCATTCCAGCGTGGTCTGAGAATGCTGCAGCTGAGCTTGTGGAAAACGCGGGAATGGACTCCCAAGAATAAGAGCAAATGAGGAGCACATCGGAACAGGCGATTTTGGAAACGCGCCAGCTCCCCCTCAATGATCGACCACGACTGCCCTGCATTCCTCTAAGCTGGCTAAGTCGTGCTGTCGTGGGGGTTCTAAACCCGATGATGGAAACCTTTTAGGAAGCCAGTACGGATCTTTGCGATACTAACTAAAATTTCGTACTAATCGAGAGCCCTAACGTAAAACATATTGATGATGAAAATTGGATCCTGTACAGACGCACAGAAACCACCGTGCTGCAAAAATACAAAGACGATAATGTTAGATTCCCTGTTTTTGGAATATATTTGATGACCCTGAATGATCCTTGTGAGATCGTGGTAGATAATATCCAACTCTACCATGATTCCGCCTACGCCATGAATGCTGAGATCGAACAGATGCCCAATGCCATTTGACATTTCATTACCGATTGGCATAAAAGCTTCTAAGATTTTCTGTTGGTTATGTGATAAATTTTTAACTTGAAATTCTGCTTTAAGCCAAGAGTGAACCAAAATCTGATTGGGCTTGGTATCGATTGCCACGTTTGATATCAGTATTCCGGTAGGCTCTAAGTCAGGGGCTGAGTGTATTGTCTGTGATTTGTCAGAGTTCGAGGGTAACCTAACGTGGTAGCAAATAAGCTAATGGCGAATCTGTAAGGTGTTTGTCTGACTTGACAGGGCTCGCTGCTGAAAGTGTTTCAGATCTATCAGTGAGACTAATTATGTTACTTTCGTCAGAGATTGTTATGGTCGGGTAGTTATGTCGGTTTTGTCTTTTGTCACAATGTCTCTCGAGTTCCTTTACTACTTTGGCAATTTTAATTGGGTAGGCCGGGTCTATGCTGGTCAACATTTAATACATAGAGTCGTCGTCAGAGTCAAGGGCGTTAAGTATAATGCGGGACAAGGCATTGGAGTTGGTGTTCTGTTTACCGTTTTGTGTCAAAGTCAGTCTCCATCTGGTCAGCTTGCTACTGGGTTCTTTCAGCGAATTTAACCAGGCAAGGGGCCTATGATCAGTATAGATTAGGAATTTTCTTCCATAGAGGTATGGGCGGAAGTGCTTCAAAGCCCACACAATTGATAGTATTTCCTTTTCTATAGTACTGTATAGTGACTCAGTGTCGCTAAGAGTACGGCTAGCGTATGCAACTATCGAGTTAAATTTTGAAATTTGTCTCTAGGAATCTGTCAAAAATGTTTCGTAGCTTTTGAATGTGTTCGTTGAGGCTGGATGAAAATACAAATATGTAAATAGCCGCTAGCGAGATCTAACGTGCTAAAATATGTGCTTTTACCTAGTTTTTTGAACAAGTCCGTAATATTAGGCAAAGGATACTTGTCGTCTATGGTTATGCCGTTTAGTCGTCTAAAATTTATTAACATTCGATATTTGGGTTGTCCTGATGTGTCGAACTTTTTAGGAACTTAGTGAATCGGTACAATTCATGGCCAATGCGATTCCTGTATGATATTGTCTTGCAATAATTTACCTACTTTTCTATTCATTTCCTCAGTTTGAAAAGGGGCTATTCTATATGGATTTACGTAAATACGTGAACGTTACGAACGATACGTTACGTGTTCTAATTTTATGTTTAACTTAATTTGAAAAATATTAAAGGATGTCTTCGCAGTAAAAGACGTCCTTGTATTCATTATAGAGGTTTTTAATATTGTTTCGTTCTTCGTCATTTGTGTGCTCTAGTCTGAGTTTATCGCACACATTTTTGTCTCATAATGCGTCGGTCTGTCTGTCATCTTTATTTGTCATGAAGTTTACGTCCCATTGTACATCATCATACGTAGTCACTTTAAGTGGTCGTTAAAAAGTCAAGGTAACTATTTTGTTTGAAGCGTTTTAGATAACAGTAGTAGCGTATTCATTAGTGTAATTTACTATGGCTGAAGGCATTCGTACATCGAACTGAAATTCGCAGTAATTGAGAATATCTTGGCCCGAATATTGATTTGTGGGCAGTTTGACACGTTGTTCGCTTCTCCGTTGCACACGCAATACATAGGCTAAGATATTATTGACTAAATAATAGACGTTGCGTTAGTGTGCAATTTCAAGTTTTTCAAATCAATCACTGCATCCAATTGCTTTAATAAATCATTACCTATAAGTCCGTCAAATCACTTGTCAAAGTCATATAAGTAAAACTTGTGTTCGTCAGTACTTCGAAAAGTTGGAAAAAGGAGTATTTGTACGATCTTGTCATGTTAAATCGAGAAATGTGCTCTAACTACTTTAAATGGCTCGCAAGTAATGTAATTCTATAAATACTGATATGCCTTTTTGGGGCTAAGAAAAGACCTTGCACTACTTGTGTCGATCATTATTTTCGCGTCTATTTCCGGTAAATATATATAGAGAAAGTTCAAGACTAGGGGACAATTTAATTCTATGTTTTGTTCAGGCTCGCGCGTGAAAAGGATGGTGCTGGTAACGGTTAGCTTGGTCAGAGTTGTCCGTGATTTCGTCTGCGTAATTTTAAGTAGAGTAATCACCATAGGTATCATCATATTGTTGTTTGTCATAATAAGTAGTATCGCAAAAGTATTCTTCACCTACGTAATTGGATTCAGTTAATTCGTTGTCATTAAAAGCATTGTTGTTATTTAACAACAATGCAAAGCATTGTTGTTATTGCAACGAGGCAGTACGCATGGATACGTCGGTTTGAAGCGGTGGTTTATACCCAAATTGTTGTGGAAGCATTGGCTTATTAGATGACTGGCCAATTGGGGGTCTGTAATCGAACTGTTGTCCTAGCTGAGGGCGATTACCAAACTGCTAACCTTGAGGGCGGTAACTAAACTGGTGACCCTGAAGGCGATAGCCAAACTGCTGCCCTTGAGTAAGGTAACCCAATTGTTGACCTAATTTGGGGCGGTAACCAAAACCTATATTATTATTTGTTGGTGGCGGGAACCCAATATGAGGGGGCCGAGAACCAATTTGTGGGGTTTGAAACCCGATTTAAGGGGAACGGAGCCCATGTTGTGGTGGTATATGAAAACCCGAATTTTGATTAATAGAATTACCAAAAATTTGATGCGTTCTACTCGGTACTAGTGGCAAGTTAGGCTTATAACCCACTGGAGGTAATGGCATTGAAAGGCTCAGATGTTGGGCGGACTTAGATGAACATCCGTAAATTTTGTTCCTTAAAGTGTGCTAATCATGAAAGTTCACTTCTTCCAAGACCACACTTAACGCGGCTTCTAGTGTCGATGGTGATTTTAAACGCACTATACGCCATATGCTCTCCGGTAAATTATACTAAAAAATGTTTAAGCTGTCTGATGGTAAATGGCGATTTTAGCTGCTTTTAATTCTTGATTTTTATGGGTATTTATTTTTGAAATTAAATAATATCGTACAGTCTAAGTTCTGTTACAAAAAGCTAGACAAGTTTTGCCAGTATTAATGTAGTTCGATATTTATACATTCCTCACTTCGAGGGTCACCTGTGACCATGACACTACATCCCCCCTTTCAGATAACAAAGCGGCTGCATCGCCTGAGGGTTGGATTAACAACGTGGTATATGTATAAATTTTGTTCGCCATTACCGTGGTACCTTTAAAAATAATAATACACACATTTAATTGATCCAGTAAGCAATTAGACAATTTGTATGTAAACAGATTTAAAAATAATATAAAACAAGGTAACGAACGAAATCCAAGATCAAAACTAAAAAGAAAAGAAAAAATAAAATAAATTCAAAATGAAAAACAAGCAAGCAATTAATAACACAAGTCAAATTAAATAAGAAAAACACATTAGTAAAATTTATACATATATTGCTCGCATGGCTCACCTATAGCAAAAATATACTAACGATGCTGGATCAATTAGGTTCCAGCTTAGCATTATGTTAGCATAAGACAACGGTGGTTTTCTGCTAGCATCTATACACTGTTCCCTATGTTAATAATAATGGTATATAAGATAGCGTCTTGCTTTGTTGGTTTGTAATAAATAAGAATTATTGCCATATGTAATATTATATCTCAGACTAGGTAATTCATTTATTCATTCTAATAACATTATATTAACGGATCTTATATCCCTTGCTAATTAATTGGCACGTTAGCATCGCATGGCTACTAAGCGGTGTCACGGGCTGTATAGAAATATTTTTTGTCTTGATCTTAGTGCAAATAACATCTAGAAGTATTTCACTATGGTTAGTAAAGTGGTTTTGGCACTGTATTATTTGTTTTAAATTCGTAACCAATAGAAAAGAGGAAAACTTGTTAAATTTTGAATCTGAAGTTTGAAGAAAATTAATTTTGAAGTCGCCGAATAGTAATATGTTGCAACAAAAAGCTAAAGAGGTAATGGTTAAAGTAACAGCATTAAAAAACAAGCCCACGTCAAGCCAAGGGGGACAGTACGCAGTTCCGACACCAAGCTTAATGTACTTCAAGTTGAGGATAAGCCACATTTACTCTACTGCTTTATGTTACGGTTACGTAGGATGGCAGTACGGCCGTACATCAAGGGCTCGTCGTACATAAAACCCAACGCCACCTCCACGTCCGCCTCGAACATTCTGCGGTCTCGGCTTGTGTCGTAGCCATTCCTCTTTACCAGCTCGCAGCCATTCTATCGTCTAGTGTCATTATGTCGACACAGCTTCTTTCGACTGTGGTAATGAACAAATCGTGTTACGTGTTCAATGAACCTTCGTTTAAAAATCCAACTTTTAAGTTTATGTTATTGGAAGACTCGGTGAAAAATATAAGTACATTTGAGAGCACAGGTTATGTATTTATACGGTGTTGTATCTAATGATATCCACTACCCGTATTTAAAAGACGATAGAAAATTATATTTGGAATAACAAAAGCACAAATATAAATTTCGCAAGTAAACTTATGAACATAAATATTATTTAGTTGCTAGTCCATCGTTGTCATTTTAGCACTGAAACTCCTACTATATCTATATATTTCTTTTAGTAAATATCTATGATAGCCAACATCGTAAATATATTCAATATAAGTAATAGTTAATTTATACGTAAGCAATACATACGAGCAATTATAAATACTACCAATGAATTAATAATAAAATAGTGCACAATTATATAAAATGAAATATAAAAAAAAAACATTTCATTTGTGGCAATAAAATGCATAACTGGTATAAAAATAAAGTAAAAAGTGTAACTAAATTAACGATATACTCTGTAGTCATAGTTCTAAGTTTAATATTTATAATTCAACATTTTAACGGGAAAATATTTTACCGACATCTGACTCGGTCCGTATTCGCTAGACAGGTTTCCTATAATATTTTCTTGCAAAGATAGCTCCATCCTTCGTCCAAATATATTTCCATTTTTGATAATTCGACCACATATTCACATTTTCTTAAAAACAAGTTTAACTGCATTTTGTCTCCTCCAAAACGAGGGATGAGTTTTATAATTGATTCAGGGACGGGCATTATTTGGACTTTCATCTTTATGGCACTTAAAACTAATTACACAGTTATAAACTAGAGATTCACAAATTAAAAACAATAAAATCACACACAAAATAATATTATAAATTAATACTATAAAATCATAAGTCGATGTAGAGTTGTTATGAATAAAACCAGATAACGCGCTACTGAGAAAAGTCTTATCTCAAATATCACAGATAAATAGATGTAACTTTCTAACAACGCATTTTCATTTCAAGAATGTGCAATAAAATAGGATATTTTGGGGTTAGGATGGCAAAAAGTAGTACTCACCAACCGACCGCTACTTCCATGTAATCAGCACTAAGTTTTACACAGTAAGACAAATTAATTTGATTTAGGAGGCGCTCCAGTATCACTCGCATTGCGCTCGCATAAATTCACTACTTTTCAATTTGTTTATTATTTTCAAGTACATAACATTTATAATAATAATCCATTATTTTGTGCTTTTTTAATTAATTTTTATATTTAATGTAACTAAGTTACAGATGTTTACTTTAAATTTGATATTAAGTACGATGGTCTCCAAATGTTAAACGTGTATGATATCAACATATTTTGTTATTAGTTAATAACTGCCCTTCAGTATTTTTATTAATAACTTACTGGTATATGTAATAACCTTCTGAAATATATTGTAAAAAAAAACATGCCATTTTTTTTTGCTTATATTGGAATCGATTAAATATCTACTTCTTCGACGTCGTTACCTCAGAGCTGAGGGTCGTGACCACTAAGAGAGCACCTTTTAACCAAAGCTCTCTACTCGTTTCTATTCTGGGTGGTGGTGGTGGTGGTGGTAAGTGGACCGCCTCCTGGAGCTTGAGTCCGGTGACTTTTCTGATAGAGTCTGTCCATCTAGTTGGGGCCCTGCCTCTACTTCTTCTTCCCTCCACATAGCCAACCAATATTAATTTCTTCAAATTATCGGCCTCCCACCGCGCTACATAATCGAAAAATGTTAGCAGTCGATGGAAGCAAGTCGTAGACAGACGACTTTTGATGTTCAGCTCTTTAAAAAAACACTCACGAGTGCGGTGCTCGGTCCACGAGACCCACACCACATCTCAAATGCGTCTATTCTCTCTCTCACCCAATTCCTCCAAGTTCAGGTTTCGAAAACATACGAAAAAATGGAGAAGATAAGTGTTTCTATTAGTTTAACTAGTATTTTAAGATATATGGCTATTTCGCCAAATCCCTTCCAGTCGTTTGACAATTGTTTTAGCCATTTGAGATCATCTTATGACTTTCGTAAGGCAGTCTCCATTGTTAGATATTTGTGACCCCAGATACGTAAAATGTTGCACTGTATCTAGGTCACGTAGCTCCCAAGATCTATGCATCTGTCCAGATCTGTCAACAATCATCAGCTTGGTCTTATAGCGGTTGATTGTGAGGCCGTAGTCTGCACTTATGAGTTCGACTCTACGTAAAAGTTCGGACAATTCATGTTTACTTAAACCTATTATGGTAGCGTCATCTGAAAACCGCAAGTTGTTAATAAGATGACTTCCCACTCGGATGCCTCCCTCACAGTTTTTCATCACTGTATGCATAATGTGCTCCCCTATAAAATTAAAAATTTGTGGGGAAATTATGCAATCTTGCCTTACTCCATGGTCAGCCTTAAAAGGTAGCGATTCTATGTCATCTAACCGGACTCGAGATGTTCCATCCAGGTAAAGGTTTTGCACAAGGAAGGTCAGATGATCATGTATTTCCATGTCTTTAAATATCTTGAACATTTTTGGCCAACTTATGGAGTATAAAGCACAAACCTATGGGAATTTTGAACGGGCGCCTCTACCTTTGGCGAAACCAGCTTATTCTTTTCTTATGAGTCGTCCAATATAGTACTCCAGTTTTTGATTTATTATGCGTAAAAGAACTTTAGCCGCGTGTGAAATGAGGGTCCGGTAATTCTCGCATTTAAGAGTAGATCCGTTTTTCTGCAGTGGTACGACGATAGATTCAGCCCAATCTTTAGGCCATTGACCCGACTGCATAAGATATGCCACATTTTGGCATATTTTATTCTATTTTTCTTTAAGTACCAAAACGTTTAATAGCTTGTGTTGTTATACCATCTCCTCCATTAACTTTATTCTTTAACTTCCTAATTACAAATTCGGCCTCTTTGAAAAGTATGTCTCTCTTGTTGCTAAATCAAGCCTGCCTTCCTCGTTTTCGTCTTTTGTATTTACTGAATAAAGTTTCTGGCAGTATTCTGTCCACCTCTGGGTTACAAGGTGTCTGTCCGTGATGACTCTTCCTTAACTGTCTTCAATAGTACACTTTTTGGCTTTAAATACATTTGTAAGAATTTTAATCTTTTGGAACATGTCTTTAGTGTGTGCGCTATTTGCATGTTTTTGTATGGAATCGATGTATATATAACTATGCAGGAAAGATAGGACATCACAAGGAACATCTCCTTGTGATGTCCTATCTTTCCTGCATAGTTACTGTACTCGAGCCTAGAGTTGAGAGTAGTATTGTCGATCTTCATTTGAATTTTAGCCTCGACCTTTTTGAGCATTTCTGTCCTCAATAGCCCTCCAAGTTTCACTGCTCATACATTTCGATTCAATATGTTCCTACTTAAATTTGTACTTACATCTAGAAAAATTACCTTTTATAGTAGATAATTTCTCTAGATATTTGACATTTGTTATAACTTTTAAAATAGGTTTCTGAAATAAATTAGTTTATTTTTTAAATATTTGCTAATAGATATAAAAACATGTAATATTGATAAAATGTCCACGGTAGTGGCAAATTTTAGACACTAACTAGGAAAGATTTAATGATCTTAAAAGTTATTTGTTTTCTTGAATCATAATGTTCGCAGGTCCGTGAAACTTTTAAGCGGAAGCCGTCCTACGTTTATTTGTAGACCGGTGGGACTCTCCATTTCTGCCAAAATGGATTCGACTACATGATAGATTAGTTGTCAGGATATTTGAAGGCACTGACATCCTATAACGACTGCTAAAGATGTTCTTGACAACTGGGACCGACTTTTTACATGCCCATCCGACGCATGGATCATCTTTCGTTTCAGGCAATCAGGGGATCAGTCCGCATTGCCCTAATCCAACCAAGAAACAACAACACAAAGTCTTTATTCCCCCGCGGGGTTCGAACCCACGACCTCCGGTTGCTAAAGCAAGCGCCCATATTACTAGGCTACGGAGGCGGTTTTAAATTGTTATTTAAATTATAATGTAAAAAAAAATATTCTAATATATTGATGAATTGTACTACCGCTAGTTAGTGTCTTACAATCATCAAGCTTAAAAACATTAACAATATGGATTTTATAATCAGAATTAAAAAAAAATATTATTATTATTATTACAATTGAGAACACTGTGTACCATGTAACCATCTCTATGACAAAAATAACTACTTTAATGTGTCTGTTTATGGGCTTAAATACCAGAGCAATACATTCAGGTTTATAATTCGAAAATTATTGAAACACTAACTACTAATATTTCATTTAACTATTATAAATAAGTTCTTGACTTATGCTGTGATATGGTGCACGAAAATAGTCAATTCAGGTTTCGTATGTCCGTATCTTTAACCATGAGACTATGTCGTATGCTTAACTATGACACTATTGGCGCTAAAACCATAATAACGATTTTTCGTCAATGCATAAAATGCACAATATACAGGATAAATTGCGAGCGCCGCATTTTTTTTAAATTCCTGTTCAAATAAAAATCTACATGAGAATGTGCTATAAGATATCATGTTGACATAATGTTATTGATAAATAAGGGTCACAATTATAAAGTTTTATAAAACTAAAAATAAACTTACGATGCAATTCAACGATTTAATGGTTTTTTTCTTGAATTAAAGTAAAACGCGTTTAAATAAGTTTATTCATAAAATATAGATATTGTACTACTTGTTATTGCTTTTTATCAATTATGTGGTTTTTCACAATTTTGTATTTTATATTGCTTCAACCGTTTCAGTTTAAATACAATTTGGTGATAAATTATGAATTAAAACTTATAATAAGCAATATATTTTTGGAGCGTTGTCGAAATTGATAATGGAGTTGACAATATCTAAAATAAAATTTGAACGATATGTGCTTTATTTTAAATATTTATGTATAAGAATATTTTCTTTAACACTATTATAGGTGTTATTAATTTGAACGTTAATTTTTCTCACTGTATAATGAAATCTTTCATCACCGCTTTTAAATGCAACGCTAAACAAGCACGCGAGGAGTGTTTGGAATACGACGCTAAATATTGGTTGATTTTTATTATTTATTTTATAAAATATTGGTTGTATTGTGTTTGCCGCAAGGAAATGTTAGTCGTAAATTGATGTGTAGGCAAATAGTATAAATGATAACAATTTATTTTATTTTATTTTATTTAACCGTAGCTATACATAAATTACATAAAATAATATTAAGAATGGCTCAATATTATGTATAAAACAACTAATTTAAAGGCAAACAAGCATGCAATTAAGTACAGACAACTTTAAAAAACAACTAAAAAAGGAAAATCAATCCTATGAACAACAGTTTAACGCAACATTTTCAAAGTTATTTTTGAAATTCAAACTAAAACAAACTTCTTTCTAACTAATTAGAAGTAAATTAAATCAAAAAGTTTGATACAATTCAGGTATCATATAACTGTATAATGTATTTTACAGGGAACATTTATACTCGTATATGGGAAATTAATATACATGAGTTAAAAAAACTTATCGAAAAAAAAAACACATAATTAAATTATTAATATAAAACAAATTAAAACATTTGCTCCATTTTGCTCTTCTCCATTATGCTAAATGCTAATACTACTATTCTTTGGATTTAATAATTTCTTTATATGTACAGGGTGATTGATCAGTCGCCTTCGACATTGAAGGAGATCACCCGGAACTCGATTTTCACATTTAGGCAATAAACATTAGGTTTATATTCCAGCCCAAGTTTTCCAATAAATAAATTATTTCTTGCCACTAAGCCATAAGTCGATCAGTTGATTGTATCAAGCAACATCGCTATTCAAATGTGGGCTGTGTTTTAAATCGTCCCGATTTATCGGGAAATTGATCGTTTTCTAAGTAGCCCGTTCATGGAATTGCATTCACTTCTTTAGTACAGTGGCGATATGGAAAAGTGTATACTGTGTATTGCCGAGGTTGCAATAAAGATATAAAACGTGAAAAAATTACCATGTTACTAATAAATCGAATGATTGTAATTAAATAAATGAAAACAGTAATAACGTAAAATACTTTAGTTTTATTCCGAATAAAAAATTCCCAGTTATTTCCAATTACCAGGTGCCAGGTTAAATTGTATCTTGCAATATTCAATTCTTTTCATCTTTAGAACGTTTGACCCTCAGTCGTTGCAAGAGTTTTGTGTTAATGCACGTTTCGAATTATCGTTTCCGCGCACCGAATCGTGTTTATTTTTATAAAATTGTGAATTTTTGTAAAAGTTATCCATTCGCTTTAAATTTTGTACAGACAAAATTAATCCACTATTTACACATTGATACTATGTTTCACGCATGCAACATATAATTAATTTGTAAATAATGGATTATGCGAGGATAAATTTAAGATTAATAATTGTTGATGTAAATATGTAGTTTACTACAATGCAATTATTTTATTAATAAAATATAGATATTTTATGAATAAAATAACTGCATTGTAGTAAACTACATATTATTATAAATGTTATATTATTAAAAAATATAGTTATTCAAATATAAGAATGAATCGTTTCTTTAAATACGACAAAAATAACTAGAAAGTCTACGAACTTTCGGTTTATTAATTATTAGGCTTGTTTCAATTCAAATGCCTATTATAAAACATAAACAATTTTATTATTCATGCCAGACGTGTATTAACATTGCAGCTGAGATAAACACTTTATTTATTTTAAATTATAATTTATTAAAAAAGAGCTGTAAGGGCGATATACAATATTGGAGCCCGAAATACCCTTCGAGATCTTTTTAAAGACTTACAGTGGCTTCGCAATACATCTTTTGTAATATCGTATTTATTCGTCAAACATTTACTTATATTTAAAAAATGGTGATAGACATAAGTTTAATGCTAGAAATAAGGACAATCTTTCTATCCCTAGTTTTCGGTTACAAAAGACGAATAAATCATTTATAGGTCACGTTGTACGCATGTATAATAAAATCCCGCCATCTGTACTAAACCTACCGTAAGACCAATTTAAGTACAAAATTAAAAATACACTTCTGCGTAAGGCTTATTATACCGTCGCAGAATAATTTGCCGACTTAAAAGCGTGGGATTAATGCTGTTGATATTTCCGTAGGTCAGATAATTGTAATACAAATAATTGTAATCCTACATTATTTTAAAAGAGCAACTGCTGAGTTTCTCGCCCGCTCTTCTCAGCAG
>JAOCPS010209839.1:0-13939 GCA_025505425.1 Graphium colonna
TCATATATTTGCTTGCAGGTTGTTAGGGGATTTTTTCGCGGAATATTGCTAATTAAACAGTCTTATAGAATTGAATTATGTAAAAATATTTTTTTTTCACCCCTTCCATACATCGAAAAAAATATTTTTTTTGATTTACCCCATCATGTGGGTTATCGTTGGTAAAGTCTCTATAATGCAACAAAAACTTCCTATAAAGATATCTTAATAAACAGTTAAAATTAGAGCGTCCCCCCTATACTTTTGAAATGCTATTAAAATAATTCTGAAAAAAAATGTGATAAATACCTATAAGTAAGTACTTTAAAGGAAAACTCGATAAACTTATGTACTTATAGTCGTCATAACAAAACGTATGATACGAATGAAATTTGTCGGTATTTATTTTGTTAAGCGGTCGGACGGACCATCGAATAGTTACGGAACCCTTTCATGTGCATGCCCGACACGCTCTTGGCCGGTTTTTCAAACTTGATTAAAACAAATATCACAATAACTCCAATCAATGAAGTCCAATGACACTCGTCAGCCGATAATCACACAGTTATCAAATTTTATCAACTTATCTGTAACGCTAATTGTAATAATTTTATTATACGATCTTCCGTGTAACAAGTGCTCACGCGTTTTGCTTTGTGTAAATATTTGCGGTAAAATCAGTAATGGTGAGTCTGAAGTGTATCTCAGTTGTGTTTTTGGTGAAATGCTTTAGTTGCGTGTTAGCTTTAAGACCTCACAATGACAGGAATGTTCCGTTTGAACTGCAAGAGATCAGTAGTAGCACAAGCCATTTAAACGATGGTCTTTATTTCATGAACGGGACTCTGTTTCAAACCGTCAAGAGGTATCACTGCGCTTGGAAAGGTCATGGAAATGGTAAGTAACTTTGGGAGTCAGCGAGTGGAGCCGTCAGCAAAAGTTATTTGTTTTTAACCGGTCTCAAAGAAGGTGGACGTTTTGAATTCCAATATTCTTTTTTTCGTGTTAACATTTTCTGATTTCTAGGAAGGATTTAGTTTTGTGGTGGTCCCATATTATCTTTGTGAAAACCGGTTTAACAGTTTTTTTTTAACACGTCTTTAATAAGTTGTGGATTTAATTATTTTTGTAGTATAAAATTTTATTTGAGGATCCTTTCCGTTATTAGAGAGTAACGAATAAAAAAAAATCACATTCGAATAATATTAGTAAATATCGCTACACTGTGTCACGTGTATTTTTTCTTAATAAACAGAGTTCCGATCAGTAAGACTTTAAGAAATCGTATTTGGAACACAGTCAAGTTCATC
The DNA here is from genome assembly GCA_025505425.1 of Graphium colonna. Classification (NCBI taxonomy): domain Eukaryota; kingdom Metazoa; phylum Arthropoda; class Insecta; order Lepidoptera; family Papilionidae; genus Graphium; species Graphium colonna. The sequence continues at coordinate 1,290 of JAOCPS010209839.1, forward strand.
AAATTAACAACACAATCATCAGAAATTAGCGTGTAAAGTTGCGACCCTATTTTCAATTAAAATTTAATTTATAGTAACGGCTTCGAACCTTGTGCTGTACGGATCCAAAGCCTGGACATTTCCAAATCAAGATGTGACATTAGAATTATCATATCCGGAATATCGGGTTAGTAATAACACTTATTTTTATTTATAAAACCAACTCTTAGCGGTTTCCTTACCTGCGTGTTTTTTAAAAGCTCTTACTTTTTTAGTTTAAAAACGCGCACTACAAGCTCTGTGGCTTGCTTAGTTTGTTTTAGCTTTTTTGTCTTGTAACGAAGCACCCAGATCCGAAACGATTATTAGTAGACTGAATAAATAATTGTTCTGGAGGGGAATTGAACCCAGGGCCCACGTCGCCAAAACCAATGGCTTAGGAACTGCGGCATATGTTAACTCCGCTAATAAACTATCTGTGTGTCAAATTTCATCTAAATACTCTCAAGATTCTTTATTAATGTTATCTCATTTCTGAAACAGATGAAGCAGGAGAGGCGGAGGACTACGGTACCCATCATATAATATCCCTTGACTTGATTTCAGTGGAATTCGACGGGAACTCTTATCACTATGTTTGATGTGATCCTGAGGATTGGCGGAGTGTCCTGCACGGGTTACATCACGGTAGGAGGCATTCTTGAGGTATGACTACCAACTGATATAACTAACATATTGCAATGTAGGTGTTTTCTCATAGTTTTCATATTATATAACAACGTATGTATAATAATCATAAATCGTTATATATTTATTTAGGTATATTATATATCTAAATTTTGGAACGAAATTCCTTATGGAGCGTTGTGGAAGGGTGCCCTAGCCGGCAAAAACATCTGTAACGTAAGATTTATCGTATCTATAGTCCATTTCTTTCAACGCGAGGAATGCCTTTATTCACTTCGCCGTCCGTGCTGCGGGGGCAGCAGCGAGGGTTTCGAGTGGGGATCTCAGCCAAATGCCAAACGTGGGTAGTTTGGCATTTGGCTGAGATAAACCCCGCGGTATTCGTTCTTCGCCTGACCGGGTTGTGGTATCTACGTTAGTTTACCCACGGCCCAGCTAAGGTAGCTTCGGGCTCGTCTCGTTTCGTTTCGTGACGTGGAGCTAGAAATTAAGCACCTTCTCTCCAACTCAGCCATCGATCGAACAACGGCCGGCAGCGACAAGCCCTACCAACTGCGCCAACGAGCGTGGCGTGTTGGGCATCCCAGCAACGAAAAGTGATTTAAAAAAAATCGACTTATCCCATCGTGTGGGATATAGTTAGAAAGATTTTCCACACGATGGGGTAAGCACGGAAATTGCCGTGAACCCATGTGAATAAAACCCCCCAGTTTCAAGATATCTTAATGCAAAGTTAAAATTGCGTTCCGTGCGGACCACTTTACTTTTAATATATTATTGCAATAATTCTGAAAAAATATATATCTCTAACTAAGCACTTTTAAGAAAACCTATAGCAGACTCGGTATCATGCATAGTTATTTTTATACAGCCCGACAAACTTATGTATGTACTTACGGTCGTACTAACAAAGTCTATGGAGTCAATCGCAAAATGAAATTTGTCATTATTTTTTTGTCAAGCGGTCGGGCCATCAGATAGCTACGGAACCCTTTGTGTGCGTGCCCGACGCACTCTCGGTCGTTTTTAAGATGATAATAGTTGTTCAGTGTAGGCTTATCTAAAAATTAATTCAGAGAAATATACCGATGTGTTATCGATGCATTTATCATTCTAAGTATAAAAATCTTCTTTAAATTACAATGGCATCGACATGTACTCTTTAATTTGACAGTCGTTTTCTATAAAATCTTTGCTTCCTCCTTATTCCCAAACTATACGGGGTTGGAGTCTTGGTTTGATCCAAATATTATCTGAACATCAGTTTTTACACAGAGATACTGGCATGTGACCTGAGCAACGCGGATGATCTGAATTCAATAGATGGATTAGTTGTCAGGATATTTGAGGACTTATCTCCGATAACAACTGCCAAAGGTGTTCTTAACAACCAGGATCGATTTTTACATGCCCATCCAATGGATGGATCATCTTTTTTTTGGGCAATCGGACAAACAATAACACAATGTCATTATGTTATTGTTTGTTCGTCCGGTTTATATATAAACGTCCGGACTTTTTTCTATAAAATGTTTCCATAACAACAACAAGCACTTTTACGCTGGTGGCACCACGGGCAACAACTTATTGTATATACATCAATTTATAACTTTTTTCCCTTGTGAAGATATTATAGGCTAATTGCCCGATCAAAAGTAAGATATTGTGATTTATACGATTTAGTTATTTAAGGGCTTTGTTTCTTTTTCAGGAATTCATAACCCTGAACTTCATCTTAAAGAACATTTCGTCGCTCGAATATGAATTCTGGTTATACGGGGTGCCCAAGTGGACCGTCAACTCCTTTGACCAGTCCAACAAACAACCTCACGGATTTTGCTGACAACGAAATTCAACCTTATTTATGTAAATTTACTCAATGTCACTCTTGTCAATTCTGAGTGTTTATGTGTCACGTCAATGTGATATGTAAAACTGGCACGGTAGTACGTGTGACTTTTTATTTATTATGTTAATGTATTAATGATTAATTTAATTTAAAATGTTAGCTTTCTGCATTCCTTCTCTTTATTAACTTTTACCAAATTACACGCTCCTTTGTCACCTATATGTTCGTAGAAATGCTTTGAAAGTGCTTAATGCATGTAAATAAATTTTAATTGTAAAAAAAAATTACCTTTATTATGATTTCGTATGACGACATATATGTGACAATTAACCATGTACAAACAGCGTCTGCTTTCATCATTCATGAAGTTTGATGTGAACATAGGATAAAAATGAATAGTGATATTGGTAATGAAAATAATTTATTCAGGAGTTCCGATTTTTTCGGCTCGCACCTCAACTAGGAACCTATAGGGCTCTCCTCTTTGTCCTTGCAAGTGGATTTTGACGTATTTTTCCCCCACTCCGCCTCCTGTGATAGAACTCTCCCCATTACCTGTCAGATCAGCAATGTGGATGGCCGTTATTGACTCCTTGCCAACCGCCTTAACCTCAAAGTCTTCATCCCTCTTGATCCAGGGTATACCTACTTTATCGTGTACCTCAAAATGGATAGGATATGATAGGAATGCTTCGTTTACATTTCCTTTTAAAATACTACCCCTTTGCTCCGATAATCCGAAAAAACAGACGAACAGAATTAAAGATATAAATTTCAACTTCATTGTTGATCTTTAACTTAGTCTATTTAAAATCGAAGCATTGGCATTGCTTTTATTCTCTTCTTAATGGTTACATAGCTTCTCTTGATTACAAATTAATGACACTGATTACTAATGATAATTGAATGAATCCCTTTAAGTTTTTATCTTTCGTGTGTGCAATAATAATTTAATTTTATAACTAAATGTTTCTTTAAGTAAAACAATATATAATAAGAGCTACGAATCGTGAATGTGGTCTGCAGCAATCTTACTTAAGGTCACTGACTACTAGTACTGGTAATCTTGGTTGCTATGTTTTTGTAACTCACTTTTGTAATGATCATGTCTGCTGTAGTTGATGCTAGAGGAAATAAAAATTAGGATGTATTGGAAGAAGGGACTCTGGTTTATCATGAGATACACAAGAACATCGACTTATCCTTCACGAAACAATTCCTGTTGGTACTTGCAAGAGTGGTGCAAGATGATAAGATAGAGGCAGTCAGAGTGTACGACCTGGTCGGAAACTCAACCTTCGTAATCTGAAAGGGTGGTCTAGGGAAGACCTATATGTCAATTGGAATGGAGAGTGCGACAGAAAAGCCGTATAGGATCGTCATCGAACTGTGTATTGTTAGGAAATGAAGCGTTGATATTTATTACGTGTATTATTAAGCAAAATATAATTTCGTACAAATAATGTCTTATTATTCTTACGCAATTCTAATGTTTCTGTAATTTTTATATACATATGTTCATGCATATCTCCGTTAAGTGTAAACCGATTTTAAAAATTATATTTTGTTTAAAAAGGAAATACTTTCGAAATGGTTGCAAAAAGTTGTCAGAAAAATCGGTTGTAGTTTGTTTTTAAAATCAAAATAACGAAAGAAACATGTAAGGCGCCAGATCGGTAGTACGCCCGACACTGGTCATCGATCCCCCGAGCGCTTCACTGATTCATGAAAGTGCTCCACGGAGCATTTGTGTGGTTTGATCAGTGGCTGAAAATAAATGTGGTTGTATCATGTGCACATCGTGGTTTTATAAAAACCACTCATTTTTTATTTTCTTTTAAAAAAGAGCTGATTCTATTCATAATAAATAACAAAAAAAAAATAACACGAATTCAAAGTACATTATTTAAATAATATATATTTAATAGAAAATGAAAACGTGAAAGAAGAAGAAGTCATAAGGACACCAGCGTCACTGGCTTGTGCCGGTAGTTAGCCAAAAGTGGTGTAATCGTTTGTCGGTTTTTATCGATACTATAGCGTTTCCGATTCAGCTACAATTGCCACTGTAATCGTCTGACAGCTGGCTGAATTAGCTTATTTGTAAAAAATAAACAAAAAATATCATAATGTCCTTTCAAATAAAAAATAAAGATCAAAGTTCTAATATAAGTTAAATTGTCCTTAATTCAAATCTGAAATAATAGCAAAATGTAATTTTTACAAGAAAAGATATTTATTTTTTTGTAATAAAGCAACCACCGATTGGAAGAGGCAGTCTGCTGAGGATAGGTGTGAATTTTAAGATGGTGCAGCATAAAATCTTTTGTTCCATCCTGGATTGCCAGATGTCTATTCCTTCTCTCTTCTTTTCCCACTCCTTTCCCCTCCTAATACTTAATATGTTCCACACTCGTCCTATGCAATACACCTGTTTTATCCAATTTCCTAGATTGACAACACACACGAAACTTTCTGGATGTTGGGCCCGTCCACCGGATGTGCAATCACTTAACACCAAGTGAACCGTCTTGTTAGTTATCCTTTCCATAACAAAAAAATGTATATATAGAGTTTATTCACGAACATTTCCTAAAAATGTTGTTGTAACTACAAAACAATTATAAATACTCTCGCTGACCGATTATTTCTAGTGGTAAATTAACTTTGACCTTTAACAATTTACACCAATTAAAATTACATTTGTCCCGACAAACGACTATATAAAGACGATATACTGACTGTCACAGATTATTTTAAAAATACCGTTAAAATGACATCCAAGGTAGCTTTAATAACGCTGTTAGTTTTCGTCGGCAAAGTGTCTTCGCGAAGATACATGAAAGAAGGTGAAATTGAAGGAGCCAACCTTATATACTACGATATTCACGACAAAAATGGCATACCGCTGATGAGAAGGGATGAAGATATAGAAGTAAATACGATTGGCGATGAAAGGATAAAGGCATTTGTCATTAATGACATTTCGATTGGAGGTAAAGGTGAAGCTTGGATCGGAGGAGGAGGACTGCATCAGAACAAACTGAGTATCCATCTGACAGCACCAGTCGGCGATGGCTACAGATTCCTCGTCAAAGTCTACGCCAAGTGATTCTCGAAAGTAAAGACGAAATCATTCAAATAATAATTTTTACAAAGAGCCATATTTTTCAATTCTCATTAGCATCGAAAACTGAAATTTTTGCTTATTTTTCATGCAGACAAAATAAACCTTATGAATAGAGAAATTTCGAAAAATGCCAAGTAATATACATTTCTATAAGGAGTATAACATTTTTTTATAATTTTTATCCTTACACCTATATGTACTTAGAAAGTCTTCTGCGATTTTACCCTATTTCGGGCAGAAATTGTACTACAAACTTCATTAAGAGTCATTCCCGAGGCCTATCAATTCAAAAACAACTAAAGAAGGGGAATACAAATAATTCATAGGAGATTTTATAATAATTAAAAAAATCAGATTAGAATCAATGTGAGAATGCTTTATGAACAACAATTTGCGAAACAAGATTTTTATGAAAGTTTAATAAATCACCTTGAAAGTGTGTCCTATAAAATTAAAAAAAAGGATTTTTAAAAATTATTTCTCATTTTCAGAGAAATGGGAAATTTTCGACGTCGGTTAAAAGTAATAATTTAACCACATTAATCTAGGATCAATTATAGCGCATTCACAAATAATAAACATTAACAAGATATGTAAAATTATGTAAACCGTAACTTGCGAATAAATTCTGGTTCACCCGCAATGTTTTATGGTACTAGGAGTTGGTGATGTTAGATGTCATGGATGTGAAAACACGGACATGGCGATTGTGTTCAAATTAAAAGATTCACGAGGCCGAGTATTACTTGCTATCCGAAGCTCTTTCAGTAGACGTTCTAGTAGATAGTGGTTTATTTATATCTCTTATTTCGAATTTATTAGTGAAACATCCTAAGGCTTATCGTTATCTACATGGTATAGGAAATCAGATAGATGAATCAACTTTATTTGTAACATTAATTACAAAACTACCGCATACTTTACTAAGAACATATCCATATCCACGTTGACTTTGAGCTGTAACATGTATACTTAACAGAGAACTAACACGGCAGATGGAAATGTATTCACGTTTTGTTATATCTCACGTTGATATTGAGTCTTATTCTCTACCTTGGCAAATGAAATGCCTTACTAAGAGCATTTCCATATCCACGTAGACATGAAGATATGAGTAACGGCAAATAGAGACTTTTCCCTAATTTTCTTTGCTAGCACTGATCTGCAGGTATATGTATTACTTACTCTGTGTCCAGTATGAATGTCTGAAGGTCCTCGGGATTAAGATAAATCAGATGAATGGTTCATCGAAGCTTTTATGTAAGAGTGAGTGCAATGTTCTGGGTGTAATTTTGCCAATAAAAGGTATATTTTAGTATGACCATAAGGAACATTCTAATGGTAAATGTATTGCCCATATCCTAGTGAAATTGGATAATCCAAGCGCCGAAAAAACGAGTGAAGAGCAACGGGGATGGCCGAGGGCTACGACTTGTCAGGAAAGACCGTGTTATGATTAAGGAACTAGCAAAACGGAGTGGGAGGAGTCTATACGTGACGAAATAAGTCAATCGATCTAACGCGCGAGTAAAGATTCCAGAGGAGCCTCTCTTTGGCTCGGGCATTTGGATGACGCGCATCTGTTTAGATTACGCTCTAAACTTTGTTAAATGTTTTAATTATTGAAAGTTGAAATAAAATTTTAGTCTAGTTCGCGCATATTTTTAATAGATTTATTTCTGGTTGTTAACTTAAAACTCAGAGTGCAAACAAAATAATCTTATGTGTTCGACTTCCAAAATAACCTTTTGTTTGAACTTTAACAGACCGAATCAAATTCAAAATAATTTTTATATAATATGACCCAGTGGTCAATATGCAGGTGGAGAAGTTTTGGTGTTTATAAAACTATTTCTAATTCTTAAGTTAGTTAGTTAATGAAATTAAACCCAAAACTCTTGTTTGATTTGGGTGATCTTTTCAAACATAGTATTTTCAATCGTATTACCTGGACTGAACTCAAACAGATCGGATATCAGAGCCCCAATCAAAAAATGAGCAGGCGTCAAATAAACGACCTTATAACTTTCTGGCACGGCAGATACGGAACGTACATACAATGGTCAAGAATTCAGAATGCCTTTAATTTGTATTAATAATTCTTAAAAAAATTCATAACTTTTTCTAAAAATCTTTTATAATCCCTTAATGGATTTTATTCCGGTCTCATATGGCTGGCGAGTAGGATGGTCAATCTCCACTGAATACAATTATTATTACAATAGTATTTAATTTGACTATATGATGATACAACAGTTATCATTAAAACACTAGAATCATTAAGGTGTAAATGGTATAAAAAGCTTTACACAAAAGTATATTTCTTCTTCTTGATTTATATTTAGATATACATTATACGTACAAACATCAAGGTTTTATTTCTTAACGGCATATACTTCGATGAGGAACCTGTACGGCTCTCCTCTCGCACTCTCCAATTCAATCGCCACGTAATATTCCCCTAGACCTCCTTTCTGGATCACGCTGGTTGAGTCTCCGATCAGGTCGTATACTCTAACTGCTTCTATCTTTTCATTCTGCGCCACTCTCACAAGGACCGACTTCACTTGCTTCGTGAGGGGTAAGCCGAAATTCTCGTGTATCTCATGATAAGCCAGAGTCCCTTCTCCCACTTCACCCCATTCTATATTTCCCCTCGCATCAACTGAACCCATAAGCAGTAAAGAAGCAAATACCAGAAACTTTAAAACCATGATTATCGCCGTCGACCTATAGTAAGATTGTTGCAGACCACAGTTGCGTTTCTTGTTATATATTTCATCTTTAATGTGAAATGTAATTTGTCACTCATTTTATATTAGTACACTCTAAGAAACATTTAGTTAGAAAATGAAATTGTTATCGCCCATACGAAAGATATAAACTTAGGGATTCATTCAATTGTCATTAGTAATCGGTGTTATTAATTTGTAATTAAAAGAAGCTACATAAACATTAAGAAGAGGACAAAAACAATGCTAATGCTTCGATTTTGAATAGTCCCTTCTCTCTGATGACCGGTTGGCGCAGATGTTCAGACATTGTCTGAGGCTTCGCGGTTTATGCGTACGATTTACATATTGATACTTTGTATGAAAATCATTTGTATGACCTACGAATACTTGCACTGGAGCTGGAATTTTACGAACATAAATAAGACATAGACAAACGGTCTATGTGTTATTTATGTTCATAAAAAACCTCTTGTAACATAAGGCTTAGTTCTTATAATAAGGGCAGCGTTTAAACAAAAGTTGCAAAGTATCGAGTGTCGACTGTACTTTGTTGACGCAACGATAATGACAACGTAGTCGTGAACTTCTGCTAGTTAGTATACGAGATATAATTTGTTTATCGTTTGGTTATTGTCATATATTAATTAACTAGCTGCTCCCTGCGGTTTCATTCGCGTAAATTTCCTACGTTCTTAAAACACATTGAGGCTCCAATCTTATGGATCACATCGTAATGCTACATAGCCTTAAGCCTTCCGCGATAAATGCGCTACCCAACAGTGAAATAATTTTTTAATTCGGACGAGTACTCCTTGAGGTTTGCGCGTTCAATCTAATAAACAAACAAATAAACTCTTCAGCTTTATAATATTTGTATCTATGCATCTTATCAATTCTTTATCTTTAAACGCGAACGTTCGTATCTATTCGTATCAAGTATTCACTATACAAACGTTCAAACAGTTTTTTGGGTTTAGATACTCGGAACAAATTTTCGTCATATATTTTGAAGCTATACGTGAATAATTTCACACGCAGTGATAAGTTAAAATGGTAAAACCAACCGGGTTTTTCGTTTTCATCGCTGTGATATTGTCAGCAAGTGAAACAGTTTGTGAAAGTGTTTTCAAAGGATCACGCATCGATAATGACAGATTGATTCATACAAGTGTTCACGTCAAGCGACCATTTTATTTTATACGGAGCGAGGACATTGCCTTTCCGAAGTATTACGAAGAGGCTGATAATTTAATAACAGCTGTCAACGTTGTTGATAACACAAACTCAGGTGCCTCGGCTGAAATAGATTATGGCGGTGTGGGATATACATATTTAAATGTACATCTAAGAAGCGCCTTGTGGGGCGGCTACAACTTCACTGTTAATATATACGGCGTCAAAATCCACGAAGATCTGTTTTCGTGACAAATCTTAACAGAGCAGAAATTGTAGGATAACGACAAGAAAATACTCCACGCATTCAATGTTGTTTTATTTAATCGACTTCAAAAATGAAGAGGGTACTCAATTCCTTCGCTTTATTTGAAAGGAAATAGTTAAGAGTATTTCATAATTTTCATGAGAATCGGTCCAACAGATTTTGTTAAATTAGCGCCACTGAAAAATTTGTTTCACGATTGTTCGCTTCTAAGGCAAATAATAATTATTTGACAGCAATTCTAAGTAGGGTTCCTAACACTTAATATATGATAATGTAACGTAAAACATAAATTTTCTAAGTACTTTTGCAACGGAATATGAAATTGGCTTGGTTAAAATTTACGTGGAGAGAAAAAGCTAGACACACACTACTATGCCATTTCATACATTGACATAACACATAAAAATTCGGTATGACAAGCGATTTGTTCTTTATTACGCGAATTGGCAAGTGTAACCTTCACTTAAATTTCATTACCACATTACAGAATTTATGGTAACAATACAAGATATTTTTTACAAAAAAGCACAAAACATCTAAAAACCGACTTCAAATGTCTTAAAAGTGTACTTTAGAGAATATTGTATTATAACTATTGACCAAGGGACAGACTGGGCCATGGGCTATGATGCCGTATGGCTGAATACCGTCAGTATTTTGAAAACTAATTTAATATTTTTATTCTTACTATAAATTGCAATTCATAGATTGGATGCAATTTCTAGATTGAACTTTAATCTGAATTTGATTTATAATTGGTCATTGCAATTTGGAGTCTCTGTCCCGCTATGATAGCGGGAAGTTCTAGGTTATTCGCTAAGTTTGACCTTGCAAGGATAGCTCATGTCCAGTACAACAATGTAGTCATTCCATGGGTAAAGTGTATAAAAAATTTGGTTTGAAATTGGAACTAAAGTAAGCCGTTAAAGTATTTGCAGGTTTCCGAACTCTTTATCGTGAAGAATTTACTACCGTCTAAGAAGAGGCTAATGTTAATACAGATGCTTATATTTTCAGATTTGAACACAGAACTTCTAAACAAGCTTGAGCGCCTGCAAAATAACTGCATAAGATACAGTTTCGGCATTCGAAAATATGATTATGTCGTCTCTCCTTGTCGTACCGTACTTAAATGGGTCACTCTCAAACAAAGGCGAAACTTAAGAATATTGCTTGATCTTTTCTCGATTTTAAACTATCCAACATGACCTTAAAGGAAAATTTCAATACCTGTCTCTTAACAATGAAAGAGTTCTTCGGTCATCAAATAATCTAAAGCTTACTATTCCTCAACATAATATAAGTTTCTTTAATATCTCTTTCAGAATTAAGGTAACACTACTCTGGAATTCGTTATCAGAAAATATACGCAGAGCTCCTTTTAAGCATCTGGTTTGCGAATATTACTTGAATGAAACGTAGGACATCAAAATCGTTACTATATCATTTAGTCACTATCGAACATAATATTTGTTAATTAATAATATTTGTTTTATTAATTATATATTCATTAATTGTTTATGTGAGTGTCTATATATATTTAAATAAATATTTTAAATTCATTATGTATGTATTTATTTATCTCTTACGTAGTGAAGTTATCAGTTGTATATTATCATAAAATATCATTTTTATTGCACCTACCTTAATTCTTTATCACGCTAAGGTTGACTGGTAGAGAATGCCACAAGATAATAAGTCCACCTTTTGTGATTCTTCTGTATAAGATGTTTACAATTAAGAATAAAATAAATAAATAAATAAATGACAAAGAAGTTTAATATCCATTGTCATTGACACTAACCAAATTATTATTCAACTCTGAAGTGTTAATAATAAATTAATATTATAATCTTAAAAAAAATATAAAAATATTTGTTTATACCTTTTAATAAATATCATTTTCGAACTTAATACCTTAGTGTAAAAATAGCAAAATTAAAACAGATGAAATATTGCTGTACATAATCACAAGTATGCTGTAAGCTGGATTAATTTAATGCCCGTAGAGAAAATAAATTTATACTAATGTTATGAAATTGAAGAGTTTGTTTCCTTGAAGGCGTTATGATGGACAAATAGGAAGTAGCAACCATTCAGCGTAATCCATTTATTGCCATATCGGTTTATATGAAACATATATGCTTTGCTTTGAAACATATATGGATGTTCATACGAGGCAAATAATCTACGCCAATCGATATAGTGTATCGACGAACCCAAAGGAGGCCGCCGATATCCGACGCTTTGCTGGGAAATTTCCACTATTCGACTGGCTTTGTTGCAATAATTTAACTGTAGCTGTCATTCTATTTGTTGAATCGAAAGGAGTTAGATTAGGTTAAGCTTTAGGGGTATTTCAAGTTTATTATTATCTTACTATAATTAATAATGCATTCGAGTCCTTCGGGCGATTTCCATAATTCATACCGTAATCTATGGAGATTAGTAGTCATGGGACTACCGGTCCAAATTGAAATATTATTTTAAATTTACGCGAATGAAATCCCAAGGTCAGCTAGTACATAATTTGAAACGAGTGTTCATTAAAATAGTAATGTTAGGTTTATATGAAAATACACAAGACAACAATTTATAAAATTGAACCCGTAATTAAACTACAGCTACAGTGTATTTTTACATTCGAAGTGTGCGTATTACATTAATAAGTAATTAGGAGTATATTTTTTAGGCTACCTAGAAAATGTATAACTGTTTAAGCGGGAGACGTACAAAATTTTTATTTCCAAAGTTTGGTTGTTGCACGAGGGAACACGTTCAAAACTCTGGGAAGAAACGAGATTAGAGGCAGTTCTGCTAAACGGATGG
>JAOCPS010209949.1:0-13939 GCA_025505425.1 Graphium colonna
AAAAACTTAATGTTACGCATATTGTCTGTCTATAGAGAATATATTATTTTGATAATGTCTTGTGTTCTCGAGATCAATGTCTTCTTTTTTGTGGTCTTAGTAAAAATGGGAAAACAGTTTATTAAATAAAAGTAAGGAGCTCTCTTGACCATTAAATTAATGATAGGTTCGTGGCGGGCTAACACGACTGAAACCCGTCATTAGTTAAGATGGACAAGGTAGTATTAGTGTCAGGTCAATGCTGAACAACAAAAAAAGGACAATATAAATTTAAGTTTTTTTTTTATCTATAGAAAATATTCTGCAATTTTTACGTATTTAAGAACCTAATAGAAGCTTAAAGTGAAGTATCAAGTTGGCTACGCACATTTTTCGGTAATGCTGTTTTTAAATTATAAGAAAGCATAATGATTTTCTTTAATGAGTAACACCAATCACAGCTCAGGTAAAATATTATTAAACTCCTGGAATCAAAATATTTTGGGTTGTTCTTTGGAGGTAACTCAATATGAGATAAATCCCGTTTATTTAAGGAGCAAAACAAAAGTCTAGATCTATGGTTAAACTTACGTAAGTCCGATAATACCAAAGTTTTTTTTCTTCTAATATAATTATTTTTTGCAATTAAAGATTAACTTATGCGTCTGGATACTGAGCTCGGCTAAACACAGTTGCCATTTTATGAAACAAAAAAATGTTGATGCACGTGTATATATCCCGTGTCCAAAATATATGGTACAGCAAGGTATGCTGGGATAAGAGCAGATTAATTTTATACCAATTACAACATGTTTTAAAAAATAAATTTTCATGAGATCTGTTTAAGATAAATCACAAAAACATAGTGCAAATATTCAATATTTAAACATAAATTAGCTTTACATTTCCTCTGTTCTTATAGACTCAACAGTTTCTTTTAAAAACTTATGCAAATATTTGACATTTTAAATTAAACAACTTTACTAATTTTATCGCGGTTTATTTTTTTAATTTATCTACAGACGTTTCGAATCTTTTATAGCGTTCACGGTTATAGGTTGGATTAAGGTGTTTAACGTTCTATACTTGGATTTAACTTCTAGCTGACAGATCTTACTGGTCATTCTCTGGCCATTAAGGCAGTCATAGGTATACTTAATTATGATCGCTGTATCAGATATTTGTCACAGCAGTGAAAAAGCTGTGACAACAAAATTTCTGCAATCTATTATATTTATAATTAAGGTAATTCACTAACCTAAAAAAGGTATAAAGGAAAAGCCTTTTTCAAATGCCAGTCCCATCCTTCTGACAGCTTAACAGTCGAAAACGAATTCAACAACTAAAGTAAAGAACACGTTGAGTTGGTATACATGGTTTCCCAGAAACAACAAATAAGTCTTAAACAACTCGTACATAACCGGATTGTTTTTCAAAAAATTTTTCGAGCTTAAATTAATGATAACTGTTTGAAGTACGTTTTATTCCTTTAAGTTTAATATCATGTAATACATGAAATAAAAATGTATTCTATAAGCTTTCTTTCAATAGAAGTGCTTTAAAGTCAGCTCTAACTACAGTTATTTTTGTAGTTCAAACTTAGGAGAGGCGAAAGTCGCTAAAAGGATTAAACGATTGAGCCGGTAAAACCTCAATTTGTGTCTGTGGTAAAAGCGCAAGAAACAGCTGCACAATTCAATGCATCAAGTTAATCAACTTATCTCACGACCAGTTGAATGGCGTTGACTCGCAATGCATTGATTGAAGCGTAAATCTGTTTGTGTTGGAGCCAGATGTATTAAGCGAATAAAAGCGTGTGCTTTATAATCGACATTTAACTTCATTCGAAGGAAAAAATGCGATGGTTTTCTGTATTTTTGCGCAAAATATGTCAAATTTTCACAATTTTTCTTTTCTTCTTTATTATTTACTTTTTATTACTTAGAATAAAGCTATCATTACTTTTGAAAGTATTTATGTTTCAAACCGTGATTAAAACAGTATTACGGAAACCAGGGCGTGAGAGTTGAAAAAGCAATCGCATTGTCCCGTTTCTTATTACTCGGCTATAGTTCTTAATTTTACATAAATGGTACTCTATCCATTTATATATGTTGAGAAGCATGTATTAAAAAGTTCGTGATTTATTTCACTGTTGAATTACTTTAAAGCGTGTTTAGTAAACAATGAAACAAGGTTTCCCATTTATATTACAATAATTTCAAAGGCTTTATTTAGGTATACGGTGATTTGAAAGTCTTTAACTTTGGTTTCTACTTTACTTATAAATTCATACAAAATTTCGACAACGAATTACGCATACCAAATTACAACGTAATTTTACCTCTAAAGCTACAAAAGCAGAAGATTCTCGTTGAATGCAAATTATAAACTGAAAACTGGATTTGTCTGTAATTAAATTGAAAATAAAATCTCGCGTCCCCAATGCCTCGTTACGATCGCCGCGTTGGTGAGATAATTCCAATTAAATGAACGGGTCGGGATTAAGGATTTGAAGAGGATAGGAGTGGGATCCAGAAAATTTAACTTTAACTTTATTTTATGCCGACTTAATAAAGGTTGGTGGTACTTCCCCGGGCGAGCGCGGCCTTCGGAGTGCAACGAAAGCTGTGAAAAGATGTTATGCTTTACCACTTTTTTGATTAACATCCTTCAGTTAAAGTAAGAATGAAGTAAATCGGTGTGATAGAACAGTAGGAGGAACTTGTTTCAGATTTCACATTTTTTTATATTACATGTAAATTCGGGTCAGCCATCAATATAATACTTCTTATTGAATAGAGGAAGAAGTCATTATATCATAAATTCCTCCCAAAGATATCTTTGCTCTAATACAAATTTAGCACAGGACATTTCTGGTCATCTCAAGATGAATTCCACTTGTTTAACATTGATTGGATGTTCGATCAGCCCTGATATTTATAAGCCGCGCACTCTCACCGACGACCCTAGTACACGCATTTGCCGATAATATGGCAGTTTTCGTACTATGTGCGTTGCAAACCTGTTTCAAAAATATGTCGCAAGCTTTTTAAAAAAAGAGGTTATGTCTGTTTATAAACCATATATCTATAAAACATAGGCAAGAGAAAATAGGTAGAGAAGGTTCATGGTTTGCGGTTTAAAAAATCATGACATTACCTGAATACTATTTATGGGTGTTTATATGCAGAGCTCGTTTTGTAAACTGCGAGGTTTAGCACCTTCGTTCCCTCAATAAAATAATTGAAAGGTAATAATGTCATCAAATTAAAATTTCAAGGCGATTAATTCTAAATCAATTTTGCACTTTGTTGTACAAACTACTTCTAAAACTGTAGCTTACGGATATCACTTAACGGTCCTCGTAGTATTAAAAATAATCAAAAGATCTCCCAACCGAACTACGGTCATGGTGGCCAATCTATTCCACGATCAGGCAAAATTACGCGACATCCTTGTGGAATCCGTTGACGTCAGCGGTATATACGAAAACAGCTTATTCCTACCTTAAATACCGTCAACGCAAAAAAATTTATCCTTTTGGTGTTTTGGGAGTCCATTGGCGACGGAGATCATTTACCATCAGGTGAGCCGCTTGCCTCTCTCTCCATAAAAAAATTGTAGGAGACGTTATAGTACACAAGTATTTAACACAAATACAGGTACACTTTCTGTTCCTTTCCTCTTAAGCCTGATAGGACGGTTATCAGAAACGGTTTATCTCGACTGGCGAGAGATAAGGCGCGGGATTGACTTTTCGTCTGACATTTTAACCAACATGTCCATCCCACGCATGGACCATCTTTCTTTTCGGGTGATCGGGTGGTTAGGCCGCATTGCTCTAAACCAAACAAAAAATATCAACACAAAGTTATTGTTGTCCCGAAACTTTAAGATAGTTATATTTTCGATTTTCAGTCAATATGTCATACATAGTAAAATTATTATCATATTGCGTCAATTATTAACTTAAAATTAAAGGATAAACCTGATAAACAATTAGCATCGGGAAAGCGTTCGTATAAAATATTATTATCGTATATTTTCAAATTCTGTGAACTTTCGCTTACATAATAAATTTGACATTTATATTCAATTAGACAACCTTTAATTGTTACTTTTATTTGCAAATTTGTGTCATAGATTTTATGCATATAGATGAAAGCAAACTAAATGTTGGAAAACCTTAAAAAATATTAAATCCAAATGTAATTTAAATTAAATTAAACAAATATTCATTCTCCACTAACGTGCGGACTATCAGCTTCATTGTCATATTTAACGTAAAGATCATGTAAATATTTATCTTGATTAAATAACATTTGTTCAATTAGCGCATAGCGAGAAAAAAAGTAATAGGGTAGGTTACCCACAGACGTATT
Organism: Graphium colonna; assembly: GCA_025505425.1. Taxonomy (NCBI): domain Eukaryota; kingdom Metazoa; phylum Arthropoda; class Insecta; order Lepidoptera; family Papilionidae; genus Graphium; species Graphium colonna. The sequence goes on from JAOCPS010209949.1 coordinate 4,365, forward strand.
ATGTAATACATCTCTTTTTATGTGGCTCACGTTTATTCTGGTAAGCGAAGGTAAAAAATTAAACAATGTGAGCTTGCTGGTTGGTCCTTTAAAATTAAAAAGGAAAAGAAAATAAATACACTGCCGCCACAATTTTAAGTTAAAATTACAAATTGATCCTGGTGTTCTATGTTGGTTTATTGAAAAAGTTTACAATTTTATCAGACTGGCTATCACCCGCGTTTTTGTTATTTTTAATTAAAGTTAGAATTCAAATTTCTACAAATAATATATAAAAATATATCAAATTAACATCAACTATATAACATATGAAGTTATAAATAAGTCTGCCATGAAACCCATTAAGAATTGAAATTGTAAAAAAAACAATAGTTTTATGGCATGTTGGAACTCAATTCGAAAGATCGAAAACATAGAATATATTATTGATTGAATTTGGACCTATGAGCTGCTATTTCGCCGTAAATACCTATTAGTAAATGGCAGGAATAGTAAAGGTTATCCCTCCTCTATTCAATAGTAGTCAATCGTCTATCTATACCTAGTTCTATATTTCTTTTAAACAGGACCTTTCCCAGATGTAAGGTTCCTATTGTTTTTTGTGTCCTCTTAGAACGTGCATAAATTGTATGATATTGGATTCAGTACTCAAAACACGAACACGTTACTAACAAATAAATTTATAATATCAATAAGAATTAAATGGTACGAGTTTCATTTCCTGTTAACAAAACCCCTGCGGCGGTAGTTAACAATCAATTATTAAAATACAGCAATTCGACAAATACTTCAACTAACCGATTCAACGGCGTTCATTAATTTGGCTAAAACAAAAAGTTGAGTTAGCCTGATTCCTTTTGAGATTTCGTTCATTCACAGTTGGTGGGAGATTTCGCATAAAAACTGAGTCTGCCACGTGACAGCTGCCAACCGGTCTTGCTACTGGCACGTAATTGTGTTGGAGCTGGCACACAATTGTGCAGTATTAGGGCAGAATAAAAATGTACATATTTGTATACAGTAAAAATTCATGTTAGATGTAATGTAACACAAATCAGACAAAATGTGTACTTTAAGGGCGTTTTGAATAGTTTTTATATTACATACATACATCCGCAATTAGCACAAAAGTTAACACATAATGTTAACCCAGTAAAGTTGCTTCAAATTTTTTAAAAATGGTTGCATTTTTAACTTATTACATTATTATATGAGACGTTATGACACATATGAGATAATTTATGACACACATTTTTGTACTACAAGTGAGTACTTAAATACTAATACCTAGCAGTGTATAACTTAAATACGTTTGAATCCAAGTTAAGACTTTCATTTTGTGTAATTCGATCTCAACTCACTACTTAATCAATAAAATTTTTGCATTAGTTTGCATTTTTTTCATGTTACTCCATATATACCATTTTCGATTATAATAAATAATACGGATTTTTTTTTAGTAGAATAGAATCCATCGTTACTGGATTAACCAATTGATTGTGTAATCCTATTGATATATTTTAAATTGATATGGTGCTATTTTATCAATGCATTTTATTATAAAATGACTTTTTGAGTCAGAAATACATTTTTACCATTTGCAATCTTTACCTCTTTACTTAATAATATTTTTTTTCAAGCTCTCGGGCTTTTACAATTTAGAGATTATACAATTCGTTTTTGTTTATCATTTGAAAGAAATATACCACCGTAAAAGATTTTTGAACAATCCGGAAGCATTTTTACAAATATGGAAAGACACAATTTTAACCAAAAAATCGGTAATACGTAATATTTCGATGAAGTTAAATGTTAGACGAATTTAATTAAGCCATTGTAACAAGTTCTTTAGATCTTGACTTTCGACATTTCCGAGTTCATAAATTCTCAATCAAGCCACAGAGTCAAATTTGTGACTGTTTGGTTGAAAGTGCTAATCTCAGGAATTACTGGTCTAGCGTTGGATAGCCTCTTTATCGAACTCGAATAACATCACGTACCATTAGGAGCGGAGCGTTAACGAAAAATGTTGCAAAAACGGAGTAATTGTATGCGAGTGAAACCCCAAGGAGCAGGTAATTTTGGATACCTACGATTTGTTGTTCGCTACTAGTAAGTATGTATTAACAGTTTATTGTGCAAATTTATTTCTTATATAAGCTCTCGTACTGTGATCTTGTAACTATATCAAAAATATAATTAAAAATTAGTAAATATAGAAGAAATTAATGAAATAAATAATAATAGAAGTAAATTAATGAACTACTTAGTTGAACGTGACAGGTTGAAATCATAGAGTTTAACAAAAAGCGTTTACTTTTTTATTTTTATATTTAAAAAAAAAATAATAAAGTAGGCTTATTTTATGGCTTTAAGTGGTAAGTGATTTGATAATGAGAATAATTTTATTTGTATAACTTTTACGGCAAAAACAAGCGCCTCTAAACGTATTTCATCTTTGGATATCTTAGACAGATAGACAGATAAACACTTTATTGCTCACATTAAACTCAGTATAATTGGTTAAAAACTAAACTTATAAACTGAATGTGGGCAAAGACGGCCTTATCGCTATAAGCGATCTTTTCCAGGCCACCCTGTAGAACAGGAGTACTTAACAGAAGCTTCTAGATAGATTTGAAGTAATACATACAAATATAAACTTACATAGTATAAAAATAAAAAAAACGAAGTATACATAAATATAATTATATAATATATAAAAAAGGTAAATAGTAAATTGATCAACCGACTTTCTTCAGAAGATGCAGCTTAAACTTGAAAATAGCAAGTGCCTTAGACTCTCGAATAACACGTGGCAGATCATTCCACAAGCGCGTAGCCTTCACAGCAACAACATCCAAAATAACCTGACTTTGTATATGGCACAGCAAGCGTATTATCATACCCAGAGCGTAATACACGGCTTTGGTCAGCACTCCGAAAATGGAATCTCTCCTTCAGATATGGGGGAGAGCGAGGGTCATAAAGGATGTTATAAAGGAAGACAAGAACATGCTCAATATCTTAATTAATAATATGTTCGCAAATATCTTACTTAATAATATATTCGTACATAAGTACAAGGTAATCCAAAGGTAAGTAACAACGCAGAAAACCAATTTAATTTGTATTTCGTAAGTATTATTTTTAATTTTAATGTTTTTAGAATCCAATAAATGTTATGTAAGTAATAATAGATTTTATTCTTTGTGAGGCATTAAAATGTGTTTATTAATACTTCACTAGGAACGAGGCGTTGAATTGGTCTCGAACGTATGTTAAAGTGTTCGGCTGCTATAGAATTTTATATCAACAAGGTGTGAATAATGGGCTTCTCTCTGCAAGTTATATTTACCGAATTCTATACAGCCTCATAAGAGGTCCAGGAAATGTTGACTATACTTATATTTTATCAATAGCAAAAGCCGTTAATGCTTTGTTCTTATTTGAAATTGTGGATGTTGATAATATCACTCTTCTATGGCACCGAACACCTGGCGAATAGGATATTTTGATTTGTTTTTTTTTCCGTTGGCATGATTAGAGGTGATAAACGGGCCGGTTCATCTGATATTAAGAGATTATCTTTAACTATTGAAGAATACAGTTTGATTTAGATTTAGAGATATTAATTGTCGACTTCTTTCAAACTGTGATATAAATTGCAAACCTTACACTACAGTCTTATTAATTAAATAAAAAAGAACCGGAAATAAAGTCCTTGTTCTAGTTCATATGTTATTTAGCTGTGCCCAAAGTGTTTGACTGTTTCAGACGGGATTTTCGCAAACGTAATGTGAACGTCTACGATAGCGAAATGCGTGGCTACGCTGAATTTCCAGTTAATCTGGCTGAACTGTGTTTTTGGAGATTTTGTGAGAAATAAGAAATGAAATAGTTTTTTCTTTTATACATTTTGTCGCAAACTTCCATCTATATGAAATTAAACAAAGAAAGAAAAATAAGAGGTAGGAGCTATTTTCCTATATTTCATGAATTATTTGGACTGGTATGAAATATAAAATTCTCGATATATAACATACCTAAGGATTGCATTAAATGCATTTTAATCGAATTAAATATTTTGTTTCGGAATATGACAAATTTTATCACACAAATAATTTCAGATTTGATTTTATATGATGATGGTGTATGTATTTTTGAAATGCTCTTTTCGCTTATATTACTAGCGTGAAATATTAAGATATAAACATTCCCGGTTGTTATCCTGCAAATAACAAATTTGTATGTTTGTTTAAGTGGTAAATTAGTAAAATATAACATCCAATTCTTGTCCAATATTTATATTTCAGTGAATTTGGCAACAAAATGTGTAAATATTAGCACAAAGTAATACTCATATTTCTTATATATAGCGCAATCCGCGTATTACGAGAAATGTCGCACATTCTTTTCTTTAAAAGTTTTTTTTAAGAAAAGCAAATATAGCCAAAATCAACGTTAACCAAAATTAACAATGAATCGTAAATATTGATTTTAATAACATGAAATTATAAAAGATTTAAACTTTCAGAGTCTTTACTGAAAAGTCGTGATTTTGTCTTTCGACCTAGGACCCATCGATATACCATTTAAACGTATTCTAGTATGTTCAAGTGTCAAAGATGCATGTTAAAAACGGTCCCAAGTTATCGGTTACTATGTCAATGCAGACTTTTTTTATGGAAAGGAAGACAAACGAGCAGACGTTTCACGTAATGGTAAGCGATCCCGTTGCCCCTAGACACGGAACATCCGGAGAGTTGCGAGTTCGTCGTTGACCTGAGAAATTGGATAGTATTGTTTATTGTATAGGATAGGGTCGGAATTAAAGGTTTGGAGAAGATAGAAGTAGGAAAAGAAATGGTTAGTCATGGCCATCCGGCATCCCCAAAGCCATCCATACTTTATTTTATGCCGACTTTATAAATGACTCTGACTGAATGATTTAGGGGCTCGTTCCTCTTTGAATATGTCAGATGCTCGTCCAATTAGGAAAAGATTGTAAAATCATTAATAAATAACTCTTCTCTAACTGTCTATGTTGTAAAGCTTTCGCTTTCGTTTGTTAAACAAAAAGGAAATTAAATTTCCTCATTATATAAAACCGACGGAAGACCGGAGGACATTATACGACAAAATATTCATCTATTAATTTGTTTTATTTGCGCGATCCACAAGTATACTTAATTAAAATAATGTAACGGACTTTTAAAGGTTCTGTATAGATTAGACGAAAAACAAAAGTAAAGACTAGAAAATTGGTAGTAGTCCGGGTTGACAATGACTTTAAACTTTGAAAGCGTCCAACATTAAATGTTAGTAATAAAATTATTGTTTATCATTTGTATTATTTAAAAAAAAACTAAATAATACGGTATTGTGATTATAGATTATCTGTGAACTACATAGAACAGGATATGATTGTCAAGTCGTGAAGATTTTAACAAGTACACAAAAGATAACACGAACGATTCAAAACGACAGTGCGCCGAGAACGGCTTCCAGCCATCTCTAGGTGAGTTTTAAATAACTATTATTATGACGCAAGATCAGTTTTTATGACGGTCTAGGCCTACCTACCTGCGGGGACGCGTCTAATTTCTGTCTTTATACAGAGAATTTATTATACAACAGCTTTAGCCAGCGGCTTTGTTCGCTTTCTGGTACATTTTATCGAGTTCTTAGTTTTATCAGATACTTATACTTATTCGTTTCGTATTATGTGTAGTATATATTTTTGTTATTCTTAACACCGCGTAGCGGTTTTTCAAACTTGAATATGTGTATCTTTGTACACTGATAACTGTGTACTATATTATGGTATCGTATGATATTATTGTCAACTTGCAACGAAGGCATCATGTTAGAGTCATTGTGTTGATTATCTTGCTTTTTCAGTAATATTATTTAATTCAGTGTGCTGAAAATATTGCTTTAAATTTTTTCGATGTCATTTCTTGTCGTAGTTAGGTTTCAGTTTTAACTCTTTTTTAATTTTAGTGCTGCTATAATATCGTCTTATTTGCAAAGTATATTTTGATTATCAAAACAAACCGAGTAATGTATTATCTAATTCAGAGATTAAGCGGACCTGGAAAGATTTCTTAATCTGTTTAATTCTGCAAGCGATCGCTCATCATGAGGATTTTTAAGTTATTTGTTAAGATCCAAGGCACTTATAAACATCTCCCTATTCTTTCGACTCTACTGAGAGCAACATATGCCTATCCTTTAGCAAACAATGACTTTCCTTAACCTATAGCTCCGTTGTCTACAGTACAATCATGTATTTTATAGACAGTACACCCCAAGAAAAGATCATCAGAAGGATTTTAAGCTGAATTTTTCCAGATCCTCTTCAGCCGTCAAATTCAGTGAGACAAGGCTCGATTATAATAAGACTATTATTATCTACTTTTATAGATGTATTGTCAAATTGTCTGGGAAACCAAGTGTTGCAACGACCGGGGTTAACTGCATGGGATTATCAACAGCTAAAACGTTAACTCCTACGAACTCTATTGTTTTGTTTAAGCTCTTATTATGTCAGGTGAACATTTATTATTGTAAAATATGTCAACATTGACACCTTGTCAATGATAAAAAACTCAATATTTGCCGTTTATTTCATTCCCTTTGCTGACGATCTCCGGTTAGCGATCTCAATGCAACTGTTTGGCCTTTTTCGATGGGTAATGTAAATAGCCATGAAAATCGCAATATCACTTGGAGCTGTGATCGTTGCACTGGAGTTTGAGGATAGTCTACGAATTTGTTCGACTTGCAGTTTCAGGGTGAAACTTTTTCTGCTTTCAGTTACACAAGTAATGAACATTAGAAGTGAAAGTTGTTGGGTCCTGTTAGTATTTGTTCGTAATTTTTACTTACTTCTGCAGATAATTTCTTTTTGTCATGATTTAACGAATTGACTCCTCTTAAAAAATCCTCTTCAGATATATTGTTTATTATTCTTCAAACTTATCTTCTTGGATAACAATGTCATTAAATGGTGGTTGTAACGTTGACGCTTGATGGTTCGGGGCATTATCATTCGCACACAAGTAAGCCGCATGTTCAGATGCTAGTCGTTGTAGTGCATCTTGTATTTCGTTTTCGCAACGACAAAATAACTCATTATCATATGTAGCGGTCTTACAAGAAAGCACCTTTGGCATTTTCGTGTGGAAAAAAAGTGGCAATTCGTAACTAGAAAGCTGTATTAGTACGGTTCAGGGTCAGAGTCAGCAGTGTAATATCGAATTATTAGAACTGCTGACCGTTATATTTTTTTCATTTTACCCATTCTGTTCACCAAATTTATTACGGACCCTTTGATTTTCTTCATCGTCATCCTCTTGATAGGTTGTAAAACTCATAATTGACAGCTAATTTACAAAACCTTAACTCATCTATGTTCCGTGGTCGGCTTTCACAACGTTCGAATATGTTTTTGCAAGTAACATATATATGTAGTTCTGTATTTGAAATCAGGCTTGCAAGTATTGACAAGTGTTGACTTTCAAAAGCTATTGCGTAATTTTAGGTGGCACAGTCGATATGCACATTCCGGCGCTGACACTTGACGATGGTTTAACAATTAAATTTAAACAACAAATATCTTTCTGCTGAAAGCTTTCTACTCCCCTTTCTCTAACTCGACAAAGTGCATCCGCTATTGCCGCTTGCAGGTTCGCTGGTTTTGATTTTGCAATATATTAAGAGATGTAATACGCAACTCCTAGAGCCGAAACACACAGGCCCAATATCAATATTAGCATTCCATTTTCGTAAAAGTGTCTCATTCAATTTATAAACTTTTCCACATTTGCTTGATTGTCCTTTCTGACCTTGCTTTTGAAAGTCTAAACCCACACAAATTTGGATTTTCATTTTTGTAATACGTACGCGTATAACTGTAAGTTTGTAGTCTGGTCATGAGATTTTTTAGCTCAGAATTATGCTTCGGTATATTGCATGTAATCACATTTTCGAGTAAATTAATTCCTGTTAGCAACTTAAAATCGGACATATCTTTACATCAAACTATCATATGAATATGTCGAGATCTCCTCAATTTAAATTCAACCCGCTTCCAGAAATCAACCAGTTCATGCCCCGATGTGTAATTAGATTTGCTTTTTATTATACGCATAAGAGCATTAAATCTGTACATAAACTGTGATGGGTTTTCTGGATACGATTCCACAAGTCCCAGTTTTTTTATTATAACTCAGATTTTCGATAGGATATTCAGGACCACCATCTGCCATTTAGAGAACCTACACCACGTGTCGCTAATTCAAATCATGATATGATAATGTCGAATAGAAGTGGGGTGGCCCTAAGTTTTTGACTAAAGCCATCAACTCTGTAAAAGATTTGCGCCAGTAGGAAGAAATTCCCTTAATATTTCCCTTGTAAAATTGTATATTTTGTACTAAATTGTCTGGTAGTCTTGTCGTAGTCTACTACATATAGAAATATTTTGGCGTGCTCTACACAACTCTATAACAGACAGAGCATAAAAAAAATATTGATATCTTTGAAATTCTTAATTGCTTCTCATTACTGTAGTCTGAAAAAAGTCCAATGGTGTTATTTTGTATTGTCCGTCTTCATGTAAACCATTTATTCATCAAGAAACAATTGGACCCATGCCAATTCCTCAGCTTTTTTTTCAGGCTTATAGGTGGAGCTGTTTTCCTTCGAATATCGTGAATTGGCAAGTGTATATCACTGCTCTCAGGATAATCTATGTCATATTTGGTATATGATACTTGGTTGCTATCAACATTGTGACGTTTATTTCGCCATCATTTGCGGAGTAACTGGCAGAGATGTTGTCATTATTAAATAAGTCACGTCCTTTAAGGGCGGTTTGATGAATATACATGTTTGAAGACGTCATAATACGCGACGAACGACGAAGACGTTATGCAATACCGGATTTTTTTGCTTCCTCTTATAGGAAGAGCTATAGGCAAGTGTTCAACGAGAGATTCAAAAGTACTAAACATCATTAGCATTGCAGACCTTCTACTCGATGCAACAAATCCTTTACGTCTCTTTGAATGAGAATCAAACAGGTAATATACCGATTTTTTGTTAATTACAGAGATTGATATCTCTTAATTATGCCCGCATTGTACTTCATAGTCAAGAAAAAGTAACGCAGACCCTATAAAAAGACTAAAAAATGTCCTTCTAGCACTTCAACGATTTGATTTATCAGTCTTGTTACTACAGTCTATTTCAAAGTCAAGATTATGAGTAACATTCGCAATGACTAAATCCGGTAGTAATTCATCACTGCTTGAATAAATAGGTTGCATTGGCGAGCTCCTGATGCACTGAGAATAAAACGTATCTCCAAATATTAACAACCGATAATGTCCCCAATTGCGCCAGATCTTTGGTTGAAGAATGTGGTATAGCAGCAGCTGCGTTTGCCGTGCATTATTTATCGCTGCTGTCAACGGAAAACATGTCGCTTCATTGAATCAAAGTCTCTCTAAGTATTTTGTATTCTGAATTAATGAATATAAAAAATTATACTACTTCTTTGTGTT
>JAOCPS010210059.1:0-13938 GCA_025505425.1 Graphium colonna
CATAATTAAATCTTAAACATGTATCGTTTACATTATATGAACTGTAACTTGCGTTGGTGATCCAATATATAAATAAAAATAAATAAAAATATTAATTTTTTTTTGCAAATATTTTTTGTTACTTTTTGGCAGACCTGAGTTCTTTTGTTTTGTATAAAAATCACAATATGTAATAACGATAATGTAAAAAACGATATGAACAGTTGTTAGATTCCACATACGAAGTGAATAAAATCACCTTTATATTATTTTTGATAAAGCGTGATATATTGCTAGCTTTCCTCGCTCAAGCTTACACATACTTATGAGAAACAAAATCTTATTTCTGAAGAGCTTGATTAAATCTTTGTTTTTAAATTGTTGATAACATACCACCATAAAGCCAATGAAAAATATCTTGTGAAAAATATACACGTCGAATTGAGAACATCCTCCGTTGTTTTTGTGCGTTAAAAATCACGTGTTACTCAAGATATTCACTCTCAATAAACTAATTACGTAATATTATTTGACCTATTCATATGTTTCTCTCTCTGTTTAAAACTTTCAGTTACTTGTATTTTGTAGACTTTCCGGTTTTGGTACAGCTGTACCGCCGATGGATGATATTTACCCTCTTTTGTGGAAATTGGTTGTGTGGAGCATTAAATCAAGGTCAAAGTGAAAATAACACTGCAACTAATCTCCTGCTAGGGGCTAGGAGACTTGCTTCTTATTGGCTTTGGCTCTTATTACTACCGTGGCCGCAATAGCTTACTCTAGGTGTCTATTGTGTTACAGGTCATGTAGAAGTGAATGTGACTCGATATGGAGCTGCTTCGATGACTTGCTCCAGTGGAATCGGAAGAAGCATGACATTACGCGTTCTTGTATAAAAACATGTTGATGAAACTCTCCTTTCTGTTTGAGGGTGAATTTTCTCTTCATTACAGCAAAATGGTGGAAAATATCTGAAATAGTCTCGCACGAACGTCGTCCCTGCGAACGAGTTAATCCTAATCAGCTTCAGAACTTTATTTTTATGTTTCATATCGCTTACTTTTGTCTCTTCTTTTGGCGTAGCTATTTGTTAATCCAGTTAAATGTTTTTATATAGTGACAAAGTTAATTAAAATTAACAATTTATTTACTCAGTGTAAATTGCAGGTGCATTTATTATATCGTTACTTTAGAGGCGGCCATAACGGTCATCAAATAACATTTTGGTGCACTAGTTTTCTATCGCTTGGTTTTATTCATAAATATTAAGGTTAAAGTTATATGATTTAAAAATATTAGCATTAGGTACGTGACGATTTCTATTAATATTAATTTTAAAATATGCTTGGCGGGTCCAGTCTCCATCCTTAATGCTTTGTTTCATTGCTTTATAAGTTTATATTTATACTCTATGCTAGTTTTTTGTTTGTTGTCAAGTTGTCATTGATAGCTTGTTTAAGCACTGCATTTTTAATAATGTTACAGTAATTACTATTTAATTCCTGTAATGAATCGGTATATGCATTAAATGCTTAAAAATAATTATAGGTATAGTAAGGTGAATAATGTGAATGAACTTAAAAATGGCACCGAAATTAAAATTTGCAGAAGGTACTTTTTACAGTCTTTCTTCTTATAATCGATCAAAATGCAATCTTGATCTTTTGATAACAGTGAATTTTTGATATTACAGGTGAAAAAGTGTTGTGTTTCCATGGACCTTTAATTTACGAAGCAAAATGTCTTAAAAGCTCTGTTACTAAAGACAAACATGTTCGTTATTTAATTCACTATGCCGGCTGGAACAAAAAGTACGTATTGACTTCAGTCTTAATATAAACCTTCATGAATAGTTTTTAAATTTTCCCTTTTCTATAAACATCATTTATTTATGGAAAATTGTTCATAGCGTTATTATAACCTCTGCATGTAAATGTTAAACAAGAATAGTGTATGGATAAAGTAAAAAATGTGTATATAATGGTTTTATTTACTATCTTACAGTTGGGATGAATGGGTTCCGGAAAGTCGAGTACTGAAATATAATGAAGCAAATGTTCAAAGACAAAAGGAGGTCCAAAGGGCTCACTCAGCACAACCTGTGAAGACAAAAAAAAGTAAATATTTGGATTACAATTTTATATCCCATTTCATATTATTTCCAATGTAATTATACTTGGCTCATTGTTTATTATCCTAAATTACTACATTCTTCTCTCTCACTTTATTTAGTGTTTCCACTTGAATAAAGAAATATGTATAATATTAATGTGGCTATGATGTACAAATCTTCTTCCTCCTAGCTTATTCCCTTACTTACGAGTCAGTTTGTAATCCAACCCAATGTTACTTAAATATTAGTTTTTACACAGAGCAACTGGCATGTGACCTCCGCATACTACAAGACAACTTCTTAATCTTAATAAAGGTTGCTGATAAAGTTAACGAGCCTTAAACAAAATGAGTAGTTATTTAATAATTTTTTTTTGTTAACATTCATCTGCATGTCCTTGGGACACAAAGTTCTCCTCCAACGCTTTCCACTGGTCTCTAGATAGGGCAACTCTTTGCCACAATGGACCTGGAATCTTCCTTATTTCATCTGACCAGCGTTTACATTGTCTTCCTCTTTTTTGTTTGTCTAAAATCTTGGTGTCCATTGTGTTATATCTTTTGTCCAATTTTTTGTATTTCCTCGGAAGTTGTGACCTACCCATCTCCATTTCAGGTTTTTTGTTATAAATCTTCGATTTTTGTTATTTTTCTTATAACCTTAGACCTTTCTCTCTTTTTATATAGCCCAGCGTGATCTTTTCTATAGCACTTTGGCAAGTTATGAGTTTTTGGTCTTGTTTATGTCAGTCCCACTTTCTTGCGCCAGTTCATGGAGTATGGTCTGGAGGTTTTTTTGGGTTATCACTTATAAGTATTAAGTCGTCCATGAGTCTTAGGTATTGATGTTTGTTCTGTTGATGTTATTTCTGAAATGGTCCCAGTCTAGCATTCTAAATACTTCCTCAAGTACAGATGAGAAAAGTTTTGGTGAGAGTGACAAGGCTACTAGAGGCAGTTAAAAAACTGTTCACCTTGATAAATAATTAAATATGTATAAATATGTACCTATAACAAATACACTCATGAGCAAAAAAACCAACTCACTCACTATACATTTGCACTAAAATTAAAATCTAAATTTCACTTTAGGTCTTAAATTCTTGAAGTTCAAGGTCTAACCTTTAAAAAAAACAATAACGGCAGTATTATTTTCTAAAAAACAACTGACACTACCTCTGGACAAAAAATGTAACATTATTTGCTCATTTACACCAGTGGTTGTTGCCTGACTCTGGGGGTACAAAAGGTGACCTAAACCTTTGACCCTTATCAGTTGGCCTTAAAACGTCGAGAAATTGGAGATTGCGGAGACGTGCACCGCATCTCCAATTTTCAATCGAGAATATCTCTATCAAATGGATACTACAGCAGAAACAGCGGCTCAAGCAGTTGCGCTATTGGAACAAGGCCTTAGCCAACATCAAGTTGCTTGTACTCTGCAAATAAGTCAGTCAGCAGTTTCAAGAATTAACCGAAGGTACCAGGAGACTGGTGGCTTTAACCGGCAAAGAGGTTCTGGTAGAAAACAAAGAAGTTTGGAGAGGGAGGATCTTTTCATCGTCACCACGTCGTCATGTCGTTGAGAAATCGCTCCCTCACCGGGGTTCAAGTCCAACAAGAGCTCAGGGAAACATGTGGAGTAGTTGTCATCTCGTGGACAGTGAGAAGACGACATAAACCAGCCATCCACAACTCCAAAAAGACCAGCAAAGGGACCGAAATTTACCTCAGTCCATCAAGCAGCTCGCCTTCGTTTCGCTCGAGAACACGTTGATTGTACTGAAGAGCAATGGAGCTCTGTTCTCTTCTCTGATGAAAGCAGAGTATGTCTGAATGGGAGCGGTAGAAGGAGAAGAGTATACAGAAGACCAGGAGAGATTTGCTCACAGTGCTGCATAGAAGAAACTGTTGCCTTTGGAGGAGGTTGTTGCATGGTGTGGGCAGGCATTTCAAAGGAAGCAAAAACCGAATTCGTTTTTATTGAAAATTGCCGCCATGCCGGAGGATTGACTGCGGAACGTCATATTTATAAAATCTTAGGAGACCACGTCATCCCATCTGCTGGTTTAGTCGGGGAAAACTCCACCCTGATGCAGAATAATGCCTGTCCACATAGTGCAGCTGTCGTACGCCAGTACTTTAATGAAGTTAACATGCCTGTTATGGACTGGCCATCTTGTAATTCGGACATAAATCCCATTGATGAACTCAAGAGAAAAATCCGGGCTAGAGGTCCTGCACCAATATCAATAGCTCAGTTTGGGTAGCGTTATCTGAAGAATGGGACGACATACTGCTATAGAAAGTGAAGCGCCTCATTGAGTCAATGAAGAACCGCTTAGAAGCCGTTATAAGGTCTAAGGGTTGTAACACTATGCACTAAAAGAACTTTTTTGGATAATTTAAAAAAATTGATTAAAAGCTATCTTTTCTTTTTGATTTTTCCTTTGTAACTTTAAGTTATTACTCACTAAAAGTTAATCAGCACATTATTGTTACATAAACAAGCATAAGTTAGGGACATTTTGTACTCATTTTAAAGCTAAGACTTAGAACTTAAAGAATTTAAGACCTAAAATGAGATGTTAATTTTAGTGCTATAGAGCTCTTTTAGTGCGAATGTATAGAGTGAGTCGATTGTACATTGAAAAAAGCTGTGGTAGCTATGTTTTGTTTTGTTGTCAAGCAATTTGGCTATTAATCTAAAAAAAAAACTAGATCACATGCCAAGCTTTAAAAATACACATTGTCAAATAACATCCATGTTTAAAATAGAAATGATATAATTAAAAGAAATACAAACAATACATAAAATAGTATGTTTTTTCACATTTTATAGAAAATATTATTTTTAAAGAGTAACTGCTTAGTTTCTCGCTGCTCTTCTCAGCAGAAACTGCATTATGAGTTGACGGTAGCTTCCTTATGAACACTTATAACATGACAATATAAAAATTTGATGTTTCTTAAGAGTGTGTAAGTGTCTATGTGAATAAAGATAATTTCCATACAAACTGCAAGAAATCAGTGGTTCAGCATGTGGTTCTTGGCAACTTAAAAAAATTGAATAAGAACATCAGATCAACAAAAATCTTTTACTCTTTGTGTGACCTGTATTCAAGTGCATAAACGTTATTTGCACCAAAAGCTGTTTGTAAGATATAGCTAAATGGAGGTATTTGATGAGGGGAAAAATCATACTTCCTACAGAAGTACAATTTTAATGTATAAATTAATTCCTTCGGTAACAAAAAAATAATAACCAAATATTTTATGGTACAACGCTTCAATAAAAGACTCCCAGAAAACATTCAAAATATGTCTGTTAATAAATTCAAAATAATTGGAATGTTTGTGTGTTAAAGGTATATACTCGTATAAAATATCAATAATTATCTAAATTATGACACACCCAGTAGTTTATTTATTTAAATTCGTCTTCTTCTTTAAGCCCTAGCTTTTTAATCTGTGATAAAAAAAATTGTTAATTTTTTTTTATTTGATACCAATTATTGTTACTTTAATGTCATAACTACTGAACAAATCATCATAAAATTATGCATAGAAAGGTGAAAAGATCTCAATTGTCTTTCAACTTTATAACTTAGCTTTCAACTTTATATAGGTAAAATAAATCTTACATGATGCATGAAATACATAAAAAAAAGAGATCTGGTAAAGTGAGAAACAGCACTAAAAACATTTTCTGTATCTTAACCCCTGGTTGCAGAAAAGGCCGCCGAATCTCAGACAGTTCTTTAAATTGGGCTCCAGTGTTCTTTCAGATGGTATTGTTATTTTAGAATATTATAGTTTTAGTTTACTAGATTTTTTTAAATGGTGTAGATAAAGCCATGCGTCTATATCACGTCTCTCTAATTGTAACATCTCTTACTTGAACCGCGTTTAACTAGTGCATTCTTCTTCTTTTTTAAAATGGCTCCAGCAAGGTTAACTTGACGATTATTCCAATGTCAAGGCTTAATAAAACAGGTAATAGGTGGTTAAATTAACCTGCAAAATTGACTCTTGATCGGTCAGTAGACTTTAAACATAGATCCGTGTGCAGTGTACCAAAAAATGTTTAGGAACCTCTGATCTAAACAGTAATCAATTAAATCTGATGACGGTAGGCACAGTAACAAAGCCTATGGCTTCTTTGCCTGGGTTGTGGATTTAATTCCCACATGGAACAATTATTTGTCTGGCCTACAAATAATTGTTTCGGAAATGGGTGTTTATGCTGGAGTAATTTAAGTTTGTAAAACGCCTTTGCAGCATAAGTCAGTACAGTACAGTAAAGGCAGTTTTATTTAAAAAAACACTAATTGAACCAAAAACTAGTTATTAATAACTTTCTTTGTGTTTTTCACAGCTACAGCTAAAGGCAGAAAGTCTGAAGCCAGCTCGGGTGCAACACCGGCCCGAGAAGAATCAAGAGCTTCAACACCTGCAGGTTAATATTTAATATGTTTTTGGAGTCGACTTCTAATCCAACAAGATATGATATTACCTGAATATCTGTTTTTACATGCAGCAACTGTCATCTGACTTTTGTAACCCAAAAAGATAAACTGTATGTGAAGGATGTATTAGTTGTCCGGTTATTTGAAGGCACTGATATCCTACGACGACTGTCCTGGCAATTAAGAACACCAAACAATTGTACCAACTTTTAATCTGCCCATCCAATGCATGGATCACCTTGCTTTTCAGGCGGATGTTCAAGATCAATCGGATGTACAGCCTGCATCAAGTCAACACAAAGTCGTTGTTCCCCCGTAGGATTCGATCACACGATCTCCAGTTTGTAGCAAGAAGCAGGCACCCACACCACTAGGTTACGGTAGCACAGTGAATGGCCACAAGTATACAACCCCACCCCCCCCTCACTCTGGCCGCGCAGCGTTCGCTAAGATGAACATGAATTACGTAATTAGCTTTTAACTTTAGATCATGTTTACTCAGTGGTAAATCAAAGTTTAATTTTTATTCTTCATTCTCCTGCATTTATGAAGTTGGTTATAATCTTTTGGACCCAAAAAATAATATTTTTAGGATATTTGGTATTGAAAAACAATTGCATACATGGTATATTGACTGGATTTAAGCATAATATTTTTTTCACCCCAATTGCATTATAAGCGCATATATGCGCGCATTTTGCCTGGCCACTATCACCAGAGCGCGCATATATGCGCTCGTTGTACTTACCACCAGAGCGTATATCACACCCATTTGTATTTGGCTCTCAATCAGTGGAAAGAGGTGATTAGGAATAGTTTCAGGGTATAATAATTAGAAAAATAAAAAGAACTGGATGGTTGTTTTCGACAGCACTGAAGAAGTAATTAGATATAGAAAACGTAGACGTTTTATAGCGAATTCTTCTGATAGAAGTGATAATAATCAGAGTGAGTGTGATTTTGAGTGGGAAGAAAAAAATGATAAACCTAAATTTCATAAATTTACATCTGTCGGTGGTGTAAATGGAAACATTAAGAATTTTACTAGGCAAAATGTATACCACCTGTTTTTAACAAACATTCTTGAAAATATTATGACTGAGACTAATCGATTTGGTGGAGAGGATCCAAGTTTCAAAGAAATTTCTGTAGAGGAATTAGAAGTTTATTTTGCCAATGCATCAATATAGTGATGTCTATGGTGCAAAAACCTACACTGCAAAGTTATTGGAGTACGGACAAGAGCGTTGAAACACCATACTTCAAAACAGCGATGTCTGGAAATAGATACATGGCAATTTCAAGAAAATTACACTTTGTTGATGAGTATTGCATTGTTGATAGTAACGTTTGCAGCCAGATGAACCCTTACCGTAAAATTAGAACAATAAAGGACATGAGCAACAAAAGATTTAAAGAAGTATTCACGCCAAACCGAAAATTTCCTTGGATGAATCCTTGATGAAATGTAAAAGCAGAATTTCTTACATTTAATATAACAAAACAAAGAAACAAAAATTGTTTTAGTTATGACGGAGGAAAGTAACTTGTTAGAAAAAAAATGTTGGTGATAAGAACGAATTTTTCACTTTTCTGTGTAATGCAAATGGGTTAAGCTATTGGTTTGTTGCCGAAGATTGCTTGAGTGCCCTCATACATAGTTAGTCCAAATTCATAAGTGACAAGCAAAGAAATTTCATGAGAATTCACTATTTATCAGTATATCTTGTCTGATATAATAAACAACATTATACCACATATCCACATGACTTGGGGTTACACTTGGGGGGGGGACGTACAGTGGGAACAAGTGAAGTTCAAAATTTAATACTATTTCTTTTTGTAATTTTTAGAATATTAGGAGATTAGTTTTTCTTTCTTTCTGTTTACCTAAAATTTATTTTAATTGATGAAAACATGACACTAGGCTTCAACTTGTTTTACATGGAAGTTTCCGTAAATACTCATAAAAGGTTGGGATTAAAGATTTGTAGAAATAAGTAAATTAATGCACATCTAGTGCATCAATTAAATTGCTTTTACAATTGGTTCCCCAGTAAAAATATTTTTAATTTTTATTTGAGTGGTCTGTCAAAAAAGCCTGAAGCGAGCAATTCATTGCAGTGTGTTGTCATTAAGGTAATCATTAATATTATAATATCTTTTAACACACAAATGTTCTCTGACAATTATTTTTAATTTATTACCTGATAAATTTTAAATATTTTCTCTGGTATTTTGTTGTATAACTGTATACATTGTCCCATTAAATATTTACTTGTTCTTTCAGTGTACATAAAAGAATATGTTTGTTGTTTGTTCCTTATATTACCGCCTCCGTAGCCTAGTGATTTGGGCCCTTGGTTTGTAATTCGAAGGTTGTGGGTTCGAATCCCGCGGGGGGACAATTACTTGGTGTTGTTGTTTCTTAGTTGGATTAGGGCAATGTGGGCTGATCAGCCGATTGCCTTAAAAGAAAGATGATCCATGCGTCGGATGGGCATGTAAAAGTCTCTTTCCGGTCGTGTAGGATATTCGTCCCGTCGGTAGATTGGCCGCCGTGGACGTAATTCGATTAGGAGGACTTTATTTATTTATATTTCTGTCAAGTACATTACAAAATTTAAGAAATTAATTATTTTAAAATAAACACACACACACACACACACACACACACACACACACACATATATATATATATAATATATTTTACAGGTAAAGATGTTGAAAGCACACCTGCTCCAGCTAAAGCTACGAAGACCCAGAGCAAGGACACACCTGCGGACTCTGGCTCTGATCAGCCAAAGTAAGTTATTATCTATATATTAAAATAAATCATCATCATCATCATGAGCCTATCGTAGCTCGCTGCCGGTCGTACTCCTCTTCCAATTCACCACGGTACTTGGCTATTCACATCCAATTGTGTCTGCGAATATTCTCTCATATCGAGCGTAACATCTTTTCATTACTTTTGCTGCGCTTCTGCGACCACACTCGCCCGTGGAAGTAACACTGCCCCTTATAAAGTCAACATAAAATAAAGCATGCGGGGATGCCGGATGGCCATCTTTCCTTTTCTTTTCTCACTCCTATTCTCTCTAAATCCTTAATCCCGACCCCATCCTATCCAATAACCTATTCTACCAAATTTCCTGGTTGACAACGCACTCACAACTCTCCGGAGGGTTTGCGTGTCCATGGACAACGGGATCGCTCACCATCAGGTGAACCGTCTGCTCATTTGCCGTCCTTTCCTATAAAAAAAACTATGTTTACCGAAATGCAGTCTGCACTCAAGAACACGTCTACTCCAACGGTCATCAGTTCTGCGGTTAATGTGGCCAGCCCACTGCCATTTCAGCTTGCTAAACCTGGGAGCTATGTCGGTTACTTTAGTTCTCTGTCGGGTCACCACATTCCAGACAGGTTTCTTCAGGGATATGTATCCCCGAGTCCCGAGGGCCCTTTCCATAGCTTGTGACTTACCGTGCCATAAACGTCTACGTCTCAGCTCCCTAAGTCATGACCGGTGGGATATAAGGAATAAATAGCTGTCCGTTACACTAGTTCCAACTCAGAAACGGCAGAACGAAATTGTCTATTTTTTGTGTTAAAATATTAATGGCAGCTAACCTAACCTAACCATGAGTTAGGTTAGGTTTAAGTAAATGCTATGTTACAAAGGACAATGCTCATTTTGATATAGAAAACTGTACCAAGTTCAAAGTTTTTTTTTGGAGATTAATTTGTTAACTCCTACAAAAGTTCTTTTTCGAAATCGAAAAACCGATTCATCAAAAACAGTTTCTATTGCATTCTACATCTCTATGACAGAATGTGTATTCTTACTGTTATAGTTTTAATTATTTAGGTTTATAAATTAAATCCATAAAGCATAATGTCGTAAAAAATATAGAAATAATTACTATATAATTTTGATCCTGATTTGTAAGACTTTTTGGTCCAGTTTTTGGGCATTGCCCTTCCATTCGTTGTTTTTCCCATCTCTACGTAATAATTTTCACACAAAATTCTGAACGCTTCTAACGCTTTTATAGTGAATGTTATGAGATATATAAGAAATTACTTGACAGATTTTTATGAAATTGTTTTTCCAAAAAAAAAAAGAAAGTTAAAAATTGGTTTATAACTTGTGAATAAATCAGGGCACATATATAAAATAAGATACATACAGTCGAACATATAAACTCCCCCTTTTTTTAAATCGGGTAAAAATAAAATGAGAAAAATTGTTGGAATAAGTAAAAATTCCTTCAATCCCAATTGCATCCCTATGTAATGTTTTGTTTGTTAGTTCTTGTATAATACATTCAAATGACAATGGCTAACATTTTTACTTGAGTGATACATTTTTCTTTTCTATTTAGTTTTTTTTTTCATAATAATATTAGCAGATTATTTGAAAATTTTCTAATATTTCTTAACTATTCCACCTGAGCTCTAAGCTTATGCTGGGATTTGAAATATTCACGGCGTAAGTCGAATGGCAGGATTCGAACCTTTGACCACATGATCGGATGTCCATATCTATCCATCAACCTAAACCATTAGGCTATTGGTGTTACAGTGAGTTTATATTTCTAACATTAAGACACTGTTTGCACATTTTCAGTTTTCTGAATAATTCTTGTTTAATAAGCTGAAACCTTTATTATTTATGATTGTTTTACGCTAAATTAATAAAAAATAGTTATTATTGCTTATGTATGCACGTTAATGTTAATTTGTCTATTATAGGGATTAAATATATCACAATTATATGCCAATTGGCTGTTAAGTAATTGTCTAAATAAACATTTTGATATAGAAGAATAAAAAGTCCCCTGACCAAATTTTGATCATGGCTGCCAATCTATTCAAAGATCAGCCAACTTAGCCCTTTACATGCCCATCCGGCACATGCATAATGTTATTTTTTCAAGCAATCAGGCTGTTGCCCCACATCTCCCTAATCCAACCAAGAAACAACAACACAATGTTATGAGGGCACACACCACGGAATTCGAATCTACGACCATACCACTAGGCTACGAAGGCAGTTTTTTAAATTACTTAGAGGGCAGAGAAATTGTATTCATGAGTATGTATATGGGCATTGACATTTCAATTACTGAACTAGCTCTTTGAGTACAATGTTTACAAGTTTTGAAAAGTGTTTGTTAAGCAACCACAACCACAAACATACTTGGTATCAACATCAAAGCAGCCAAAATATTGCGCCAGTTTTATACCTAACATATTTTTTATTAACTTAATTTCATTCAGTACATCATTTTGTATAATGAATGTAATATAATCGTACATATTATTATGGTAAAATTAATACACGCATATTTTATTTTTCTTTTTATTTAAACACAATCATTTTCATATCTAAATCGCATTTCTTACTAAATAGAGACTTTGCTATACTAAAGAAAATAATTTATGTATTGAAATGTCTTTAAATTTACATTACAGGAAGAAACGTGGCCGTTTGGACTTGTCCATAGAATCCGAAGAGCAGTATTTAGCCAAAGTGGAGGTAAAAATCAAGATTCCCGAAGAATTGAAAGTGTGGTTAGTTGATGACTGGGATGTCATCACCAGACAACAAAAACTGGCTATACTACCAGCAAAACTAACCGTTGAGCATATTGTTGATAATTATTTAGCATTTAAAAAATCCAGCAAATCACACAATTCTGCAAAAGAATCAGTTTTGGTCGATATCACCGAAGGAATCAAAGAATACTTCAATGCAACATTAGGCTCTCAGTTATTATATAAATTTGAAAGGCCTCAGTACAGTGAAATATTACAAGAGTATCCGGATACCCTAATGGCCCAAATATACGGATCAATACATCTTTTGAGGTTATTTGCTAAAATGGGCCCGATGTTAGCCTATACCGCATTGGATGAGAAATCTCTACAGCATGTGTTGACGCATATTCAGGATTTCTTAAAATATATGGTAACTAATAGATCAACTCTATTTAATTTACAGGATTATGGTAATGCTACACCTGAATATCACAGAAAAGTGCAGTAATTTAAGATGAATTGAAATAAAATGCTTTCTGTAAGCAGATACTATGAAAGTCAACAAAAAATAAGTATAAACCCGCCCCATATTGTAGCATTATAGCTGTCAAATCATGAAATATAGGTACAGTCAATAAAACAGATATTTTTACCCAGGCTACGGACATATTTGATAGAATAGGATAATCAATTCATACAAAATAGTTTATATTGCATTCTACATCTCTATGATAGATTGTGTAAACATTGTATATGTAAAGCAAAATTCATACTTTTACACTTTAAATTAAAAATCAAATTCATAAAGCATAATGTCGTAAGAAATTATAAAAATAATTGCTTCATAATTTTGATCCTGATGCATGGGAATTTTTGGTACCACTTTTGGGCATAGTCTTTTGCCAATTCAGAGATTCCGCTTATAGCACAGCTTGAGTTATTTAAATATTATCATTCAGATGAAAAAATAATTTTAAAAATCTGTTCATCAATGACTGAGATATGCGAAAAAACATACTTAAAAAAATAGGAACATCGAAATTGAGAGTCTCCTCCTATTTTGTAGATGATTAAAAATGTTAAGGGTGTCCTATAAAAGACCTACAATCAAAATTATATGAGTGTCATGCACATTCTAATTTGAATTGCATAGTAGTGTTATTGATAACGCTTAATAGGAAAAAACATGGATTAGCACTATTATTATTATTCTTACAATGTTATATAATGGACATTTTCCACACAAGTTTTCAGGAAAAACATTTTGACAGATTTTAGAAATAAAATTTTTGCTTCAACAGCCATAACTCACTTTCCGAATTCCACAGTCTTTTATGTTTTATTTAAGTAAGACTCTAGTTGTTATAAATTAAATAAATCATAAATCTAAAGCTATAGTTTTTTTATAAAACTCCTTTTGTATATAATTATATTCTACGGAAAACCGATTTCAAAAGCCATAGAAACATTATTGAAACAATTTTTTCAATTATATCGATTTGAAAAAGTAACTGTTGGACAAAATTTCATGAAAATTCTATAGGACTTTGTAACTATATACTTTGGAAATAAAAAATAAGAGTTTTGAAAATCTGTTCATAACTTCCAGAGAAATCAGCAAACATACATGCAAAATATAAAAAAACGGTTAAATTGGGAACCCTCCTCCGTTGCGAAGTCGGTTGAAGTGTTATTATATTTCTTTGTGAATGCTAACATGGTAAATTTCAATTTAACATTATGTTTTTATAATGGAAAGGAAGACAAACGAGCAGACGGTTCTGATGGTAAGTGATCCCGTCGCCCATGGACACACGCAACATCCGGA
>JAOCPS010210388.1:0-13938 GCA_025505425.1 Graphium colonna
CCCTTTATAAAGTAGGCATTAAATAAAATACGCACTTGGGGAAGCCGGATCGCCATGTCTACTCTTTTTTTCTCCTATCCCCTCAAATTCTTAATTTCGACATCATCCTATTCAATAAACCTATTATATCCCAGGTTGAAAACGCACTCGTAACTCTCTGGATTTTGAGTGCGTCTATGGGCGAAGGGATCACTTACCATCATGTGAACCGTCTGCTCGTTTGTCTTCCTTTCTATAAAAGAAAAAAAAATTGTATCAAAATGTGTAATGTTAAAATACCCAATTGATGATACACGGAGAGTTATAGATACCATGTATGGAAACTTCTTTGCTGAAGATTCTCATTATGATATCTATCTTATTCCTACAAGGTTTCATTGTATTACGTTGAATATTAAAAAATATATATTTATTTATTTCTCATCATAATACATGGTTATAATACAAGTAAGAAAGAATAGAACCATTGAGTTGACAAGCATGTCATAAGAGACTGATACGCCAAACTAAGCTCAAGGCTGTTACTGTCGGGTCATCAGGTCTCCACCCCTTGAACAGCAAGACAGTTCCATTTTAATTCTTCAGTTATACCATAAAAAATAAGTAGAGAAAACTTGTGGTATTGTATAATTACTTAAAAACTAGTTACATATTTTTTTGATGTGCGTTTCTTTTTTCACTTCAAATATTTTTAATTTGCTTTTAATAAAGCAAAAAAAAAATTTTAGTGCCTTCGGAACACCACTTCAATCAATGTATAAGTCATACCTTAGTGCCAGACATTCTTTAAGCAGTTTTTGAATTCAAACCCGAAAACGGTAGCAACAGTAGGCATAGTTAATTTAAAAACAATTTTTTTTTAAATCGCAGAAGTCTTTTACTTGTTGAACAGTTGTTAGATTGATGGGTAACAATTTCAATATGTTTAATTTAGTATTATGACTTTGTCCATACACGCGTTAATGGATAATAAAAACATTTGCAAATATAAAGAACCTAAAAAACTAGCAATATTCTATTTTAAAGATTAAATAAAATTACGAGATCACAATCAGATATTACTTACCTACCTATCCCCACAAAAAACTTTCATACGTAATTAATAATTATTATTACAAAATAGTTGTTCCCTACGGACTAGGAACTCTCGATTATTTTATTTTACCAATAATATCTGTTCCTTATCTGTATCGAATTATACGGCAAAAGGGGTTATTTTAATTTAGCGCCATCTTTTGGCAGCAATCTCAAACGTCACAAAATTATTTCACATCTATTTAAAATCTTAGCAAACAATAAACTGGTTCTGTTGGCTAATAAACTAAAAAATTGTATTTTAATTTGACTATTAGTTAGAGTCTTCTTCCTCACAGCCTTTTCCCAAGTCACTTGGAGTCGGCTTCTAATCCACCCAAATATTACATGAATTTCAGTTTTTACGCAGAGCGAATGGCATCCGATATCCGCCACCCAAAGGGATAAACTGAATTCGAAAGATGGATTAGTTGTCAGGATATTTGAAGGCACTGACATCCTAAAACGACTGCCAAAGATGTTCTTGTCAACCGGGACCGACTTTTTACACGCCCATTCGACGCATGGATCATTTTTCTTTTCAGGCCATCGGGTGATCAGCCCACATTCCCCTAACCCAACCAAGAAACAACAACACAAAGTCGTTGTCCCCCTGCGGAGGTTCGAACCCGCGACCTCCAGTTTGTAAATCAAAATCAAATTCAAAATATTTTTATTCACATAGGCGCTTGTGCGCTCTTAAGAAAGGTCATACATAGGTTTTACATAGAAATTCGTTCATCATAAGCCACTACCAGAGCTGGCGAGAAACTCATCAGTTGCTCTTTTAAAATGACGTTGGGTTACAATTTTATATATACACTGAGCTCTTAAACCTACGAGAGTAACAACAGTACTATCACCACACGTTTGTGTCATCAAAATATTCAACAATGCTATAATAAGCTTTACTTAAAAGAGTATTTTTAATTTAACGTTTAAATTTCTCAAAAGGTAAGCTTAATAGTGTTTGTGGAATTCTATTATAGATGCGTACACCGTGTCCCATTAATGATTTGCTAACCTTTTGCAGGCGAAAGCAAGCGCCCATACCACTAGGCTAGGAAACGGTGTACTTGACTAATAGTTACGTGAAATATTGATACATATGTACACATACAAACACAATGAAATAAATCTTTGCCCTTACTCTGATTGTAAACACTGCTTTTTAAAACAGCTAGTAATAGAAGGACACAGCAAATACCCCTTAATAAACACATACCATAGTTACTTCAGGATTCTTTTTTAAAAAATAATATATAATCTCCCATCGATATAACCCGCTTAAAAATAAAGATGAATATGTAAGACAATCCTCGAACATATATAATATAGTAAATAAAGAATTACAAAATTATAAATTATCTTACTTCAACTGCAAAAGAATTTTAACCTCGTGGCTTAAGCCATTAACATACGAATATGTTGAATCTATTGTACAAACATTACAGTAACATACCCTCACATCAGACAGACATACACACACACACGCAAGCCATACATACTCACATATATACATACATACACAGAAAGTTTGTTTATTTTTTTCTTTATTTTCTTTGAATTGTAATAAATAGTTTTTTTATTCTCTTTATAAGTCTAAAACAACTAAGTGTATAAAAAAAGTTATTGCATGGAAGAGCGGAACCTTCTAATACAAGCATATCTTTGCTTAAATGAAGATTCCATCCGTTGTAACAATATTAATTGTAAGATACTGAATAAAGATTATTATTATTAATATTATTGCGTATCCCGGAAAATATTATTAAAGTCTAGTTGACTAGAAACTATGATCAAAATAACCAACTCAGGCAAACAGACAGCGTGCGATATTAAAGAAGCTCTCCCGAGGCAAATGCATAATTAATAAGCTTGTTTCTTGTCAACGCTATAACTAATGCTCTTATATGGCAAACTAAGCTTTGTAAAGATAAACACGTTTGATACGCGGTTGTGTTACGCAAACACTCGTTTTCTCGTGTTATGTAAGAAATCTTCGCTTGAGCCACGCAAATTTTTAAATACGTATCTACAAATAAGACATAAAGTAACAGCCTATTTTTTTATCCCACTGCTGG
Organism: Graphium colonna; assembly: GCA_025505425.1. Lineage (NCBI taxonomy): Eukaryota > Metazoa > Arthropoda > Insecta > Lepidoptera > Papilionidae > Graphium > Graphium colonna. The sequence goes on from JAOCPS010210388.1 coordinate 3,159, forward strand.
GCTTAAGCCTCCTCTAGAACGAGAGTATAGGGCACAGTCCACCACGCGGTCCCAATGCGGATTTGCAGGCTTCACATATCTTAGAAATATTTTTTCATAGATATGTATATTTCCCTACGATGTTTTGTTTAAAACTGTAATTAGAAAATTGACAATTTAATTGATGCCGGCACCGGGGTTCGAACTCAAGTTCTCCTCGAGTAAACAGAATTTAAGGTGAGCACCCGGACACTGAGATACCACGTTAGACATATCTCCAGTTAATAGCAATTGTGGATTCACATGAAACATTTACACAATTAAGAACATTAGTTTACCACATAAGGTGTTAGAGCATAACATCTTTTCACAGATTTTGCTTCACCCCGGGGAAGAACCACCGCCCTTTACAAAGTCGGCATAAAATAAAATATGCATGGCTTTTGGCGTAGCCAGACGGCCATTCCTACCCTTTTCTTTTCCCACTCCTTTCCTCTCCAAATCCTTAATCTTGACCCAATTCAATAACCCTTTCTACCCAAATTCCCAGGCTGACAATGCACTCACAATTCTCCGGATATTGTGCAAATCTATGGGCGGCAGGATCGTATAATAACAGGTGAACTGTCTGCTCGTTGGTCTTCCTTTCCATAAAAAAATGAAACTTACCATATTTTCTGTAAAAAAGATGAATAAAGTGGTGGTCTGACATTAAGAAAACAACTAGCTAACAATTATTAGACGTAATTAACCAACTTCAAAATAAAGGTGGTTATATATTGGACTGTTGTTGTTATCTTTTATGTATATTTATTCACCGATTTCTCCACCAACTATGGACCGATATTTGAGAAACTTTTATTACTAGAAAGACAATTTTTTCACAGTCTATCACAAAAAGTCAGGCTTGTTATACAACATTAACACCTTATTAAAAACAGTATTAAACCAGGATTAAACAACATTCTAAACATGAATAATATCGGTATTTTTATCATAAGACTACATATAGTACTAAAGATGATTCCAGGATAAGAGAGAAATCTGGTTTGGTCATAAAAATAATTTTGCGCTTGGTTTAAAATGTTCTTAGTAAAGTACTTTCGTTAGTCCACGTTTTTGTAATAAGGTGGAATATGTTTTACATATGTTCGCGCATATCTCCGTCATTTATAAAGTTATTTTTTTGTCTTTTATGTATCTTCATCACATAGGGTACACTTATATAATTGTTTTACATTCTTTTATAAAAAATCAGATGAGTAGTTTGTTTTAAAAATCAAAATAACTGTGATAATGTGTCATGATAGTTTACATCTAAGGCGCTTGACACAACTTACAAGACAAATACATTATAAATACTTAAGACACACGCTGGTTTGGTTTAACGGATAAATAAGGTCGCCGCATTTCCCTAGACTCGATAGCCTACACGTGTAGCCCTTTACAAAGACATTCGATCTTCCTTATACATAATAAAATATATAAAAATAAATAACGTTTTTCGCAGTTTTCCTTCTACCTAATCATAAAAAATATTTTGCACACGCAATAAAGAAAAATTTTTCCTTACTCAAAAATATTAATAAATTGTAATAACCCCATTGCTTACAATTAATATGCTGTTTTTAACACCACGTTTATTCATCCGAGTATAGTAATATATTATGATATGTATATATATTGTTACATTTTGACATTTAAGACCACATGGCGTATCATGTATATTTACTAGAGGTCGTCACTTTCTTTGTATTTCATTTGAATTATTAAACCCCCACCCCCCCTGCCCCGTTTTTATCTAACGGAATCTTTCAACACAATTTTCACAGACGTTCAAACGTCTAATTGATTTAAAAATGATTCACACTCGTATTAATGGCATATAATAACACAATAATTATTTTGAAAAAAAAAATGTAAATATCAAGAAGAAAATTTTGAGTTGCAAGAAATAAAACAAATTATATTACTTTTATACATTGTTGTTTATTTTATATATAACAAAATCAACACGAAAAACAAACAACCATAACAAAATTCGAATAAACATAATTGTCTACAAATACGTACGTTGTCTGTTATTCAATGATTTAAATGGTATATTGTTGAATTAAAAAATAATTTGATCGCCACTCCAATAAATTTACATCGTCAAAATCTATTGCCAGCTATGTTTGTATAAAATATAGAAACATCACATACAAGTGTGTGAGGCAATCCATCGAACTGTTATACCATACTGACATACTGACAAAAGCACTAAATCAATAGAGACGCCTGAAACAACACAGAGAAGCTTCAGACATTCCTGAAAGCGGATGTCTCATTACGGACAATCACTGAGACCGGCTGTGACCGAGCTTTACTCTGATTACACCATTTCTATACGCTGAGTCGACGTAATCAGAGTAAAGCGAAGCATGACAAAGCAAACGAATTTACAGCCTCGACTTTATCATGGAGATAGGGGACTTATGAGCCGAAAATATAAGATAGTTGTCTCCATATGGTATAGTACTCGGCGAGTATGTTGATCAAATTCACCCTAAAGAATACATTTACAATACAAGGATAATTTTCAAGAAACGGACTTTAAACGCCTTAGAAGTTAACGTTTATGATAATTTTTCTACAGTTTCTGAAAACGAAACTATTTTCATGAAAATTATATGGGACCACCTCGTAACAATATATTTCCAAATAAAAATCTTTTCAAATAAGAATTTTGTAAACAAATCATCATCAAATTTTACTTTACGGTTAACAATAGTCAATACGAGAATATAACAATAATGGTCATCGAAACAGCAGATGGACAAAAACAGAAGTATACTCTTATAACAAAATTTCTGACCTAACCTAGGGCAATTTAAACTTGAGTTTTGCTAGTAAAACATACATTTCTAAAATTTGATTTTAAAGGTCAAAGTTACACTTACATACTGTAAGTTACACTTTCATAGAGAAAAGAAAGCTGTTATAGTGTACTTGTTCGCCTCGTTAAAAAAATACTTACCACTTTCTAACCAAGTTTAGCAATAATTACAGTTCATATTAAGTTTTAGTTCGAAACGGAGGTGAATTCTTGTGACACTTTTGCACGATACGCAGTTTGTTTTTTTTTAGAATTTGTATGAATAATTCAACAACCTTACATATTGTCGCTTTAAATTTGATTGATTCAGAAAAAAACAATATTAATTTATCGTTAGAGTATTCATGACTAAAAGACAAAGCTCCAGGAGATATCGCGTAATGATGATCAAAATATATGTAAATACAAATTTAAAGCCTCCTTCTTAAAGGATTCGAAAATTTTCGTCATTATATTTTTCTGCTTTTTTTTTAGTTAAATATCAAGAAAAATAATATAAATATATTAATTATTTTCCTGTTTATAACACATTCTGTCGTATACACGCGATATAACCAACAATGTATGAAACATAAGTGACTTGTATATAATTATTAATAACATCAATAAAAAGAATATAATGTTTATTTCTCACTCTAACTAAATATACAGTTACAAATAAACAATAACCGTTTAATAGACTTTATTTTTATTACATATTCAATATAAATATTTGTGGATTGCTGTTGCCTGTAAATCACAGGACACGAGGTCACCACCCTCCGAAAATATTTAATCAATACAAAATTGACTTATCATATCTACAACAAAATATGACAAAGTATAAATAAATTAAAATAAAATAAACGTGCCTAAACTTTTAAGAATACCTTGTAACATAAACTGTGTATTCGTGTGCGTATTTGTGAGAATAAAGGATCTGTGATATTTTATATTTAGATTATTATTAAAATAAAAATTATTTATCAAGAAATCACAGCCACAGTAGAAAACATCCTATAATATTTTCAATAATGAACTATAGTTTTAATCTACAATGAATATAATATTTTCCTTACGTTTAAATATAATAACATGGTCCTTAAAAGCTACCCAGAGTAGACTAAGAACTAGACTACACTTAATGCCTAATGAAGTAGGCTTCTAGGTCTTAACAGCGTATCTGGGACCTTATTAGGATTCCCGCGGGACATACCTCAGAGCAGTTTCGAAGTAACATGCATACTTAACGCATCCGAGGTTTCCATCAACACGGCATCTTGCTTATAATTCAGAATTTCCTGTCTACACATGAATTATGTATGCGAATCGCTCATGTATTTCATTCGCAAACGAGTAACAGTAATAGTCAAAGCTACTTTTCCAAATAGTAAATGGCAAATGTTAAAAATAAACCAAGTTCTCAGTATAATTACTAAGGTGCTAACTCTTTCCGGTTGGCTTGATACCTTGGCTCTGCGAAGGGACTTTGCCTCTCTTTGCGTCTATATCTGCCACGGGGAGTGTTCCAAGGAATTGTTCAGAATTATACCTGCTACTACTTTTGTGCTACGCGACAAACAATTCAACACCATCGACACCACCAGTTGGTAATCCACAACAGTGCGATTTCGCCGTCATCTCTGCCACGCACGACTTCCTTGCGGAATGAATTGTCGCCAGCGGTATTTCCGGTTTGATACGAGTTGGGGACCTTCAAGAAACGAGCGTACTCTTATCCCAAAGATCGGCATCGCTCTTGTAACTCCTCTGGGTGTTGCATAAGTCTGTGGGCGACGGTGATTAATAAACATCAGGTGAGCTGTCTGCTCGTATGCTCCTTCTCCACTAAAAAAAAGAATTAACAGCGTGCAAAGTTATTATAATATCAACATAAATTCAGCACGGATCATTCCTAATTACCAGCGTTACTCCTCAATCCATATAATTACGTTTGTATGTTTATGTTTTATGCATATAATAAAACTAACGGATTTTTTTGTTCAAGTTTGAATAGGCGAATCACTTGCAGTTAATTTAGTTTGAAATTATTTCGATTTTTTTTAGTTAAAGACTAAATTAGATTATATTAGAGTCAAAAACCGTGTATTATTTACGCAAGGCTTTATTTTGACCAAAAACCATTGAACATTTATTACCTTTGATCGTATGAAACAAAAGAAGGATTATCCATTCCGCGCAATTAGCCACCTTTTCGAAGTTATATCCTATTATTTTATTATATCTTGAACAGCTTTAACGGTGAATTCGAGTTTAACAATACAGCCCATACTAAGAATTCAGTTTATCCCTTTAGGTTGCGTAGATCAGAATCCATTCTCTCTTTGTAAAACAGATATTAAAGTGGACAAAGTGGAAAGGTTGGACCTGAAACCTACCCAAAATATTTTGGGAATAAGGCTACCAAGATAGAAATATATAGAAGGTTTAACAAAATTTCGTTTAGCAGTTTTTGCTGAAAGTGTATCCGACATCTATCGTTACAAACTTTTAAATTAATATTATTATGTAATTACATTAGTAGTTTGCTTTTTGTGTATTAACATTATCCTAGCCAAATTTCGACTACAGCGACCAACTTATCTTAATCTAAGATCTGCCAAAAAAATAAAAGTCCTCCTGGCCGAATTACAGCCACGGCGGCCAATCTACTACGGGATTAGCCAACTGCGCAGGAGATATTATAGTGCACAACCGTATGGCAACACGACCAGAGAGAGTAGTCCCAGGACCGACTTTTTACATGCCCATTTGACGCGTGGATCTCTTATATCGTAATGTGGTCAGATGCTATGAATATCAGATACGACTGGTAAGAGATCAGGCGTAGTGCCTATGTCACAGGCGCGTGAATGCTCGTCCGATGCAAGCGCAATGTTAATTTTCTGTATATTGGGAGATGAGTTGGTTCAATCCTCGACCAATTAAGGAATAATGACACAAATTGACTTTTTCCTCCACAAAAATCAAACCCATGACCCTAAATTTTTAAGCCAATACCCCCCAAGAGTTCATATGATATAAAATTATGTGCTCTATCACTATAGAAAAATTCAGGTCATAATATTAGATTATAGTATAAAATCTCCCTTGGCGGTTCCTTAGCTGGTTTACGTACGGACTGCCAATGTAATGACGATGATATAAGCCAAAACACTACTCAATCCTTGACACTGTCGTTACTGCTTTCCATCAGATGCTTGGCCGCATGGATATAGCCAATGATAGAAGGCCCACTCTGGAAACCAGATTTATCAAAATTTACTACAAATTTATTAGATTTAATAAAGCAAACTTCTATGCCATTTGTAAAATGTTAATTACTATGATCGGAAATTTTGGCTTTTTTTACACAAAAGTTATCAAGTAATCTACAGAATCTGATCTTAGTGCGTTGCTAAGCTTAGAAATAGTAAATTGGGTAGGGAGAGGATATGAGAAAGACAGACGGAAATTCGGCGACACCACACGTCTGCAAAACATCACTATATTTATTCCCAAATATTATAAATTATTATATTCTTCTAAAATATACATTCTACAATATTACAATACAAATAATATAATTGCACAGCCTTGTCCTGGATTACTATTTAGCATACATCTCTACTCAAAGTTAAATTTCAAACAGAACACGTTACCGTAATTGGGTTAAGCAGTGACGTCAGAAAACACAATTAGTTAACTATACCGGAATCCGAATTAAATTTACAAAAGAGACCACCACTAATTGGGATATTTTAACAAGATCAAACAACGTTTGGTGAGCCCGTGAAGAATATAAAGGAAGCGGATCATTTCGCGCACTTGCTTACTGAAATATGGATGATTCTTGTGGGCCCTTACTTATCCGACACAAGGCCGACGCTGTTGACTTTTTCCCACTTTGAAAATCGCCAGGGACTTAATTTGAGATCGAGATGGAAGTTGATGATGTATTTTTAACTGACTTCAAAAAAGAAGGAAGGTTGTCAATTCGACTGTTTATATGTTTTTTTATGTACGTTCGCGTATATCTCCGCCATTTATGAACCGAATTCGAAAAATATATTTTTTATCAGATATCGTAACTTAACTGAAAATCATAATAGTAGTTTGTTTTTAAAATCAATGTAACAAGGAAGATATGTTTCAAAAGTACACTTTTAAGGCGTCTGAAGTCGACTTTTGCAATGCTCTGTGAAAATTAACTTAAGTATACAGTACACGTACTTCCCAAATTATTTTAGCTTAGAAATATGGAAAATAATATTATCAAATTTTTAATACAATTTTGTCCGTTTGTTATAATTTCATAGGAGTTTGTTTTTGTAGTGTAAATATTTATTAAAACAATCTGAATTGCTACCGTATACAGATGTATTATTAAACAACGAGAAATAACAGACTGAAGTCTCCAATTATTTTCTGACGATCTTACATAGAATATTATCATTATTTATGATTATTATATTATATTATTATGCGAAAAATATACGTAACAAGCACTCGTACAAAATATATTAGAAATTATATGTCAAATATTAACATATTGCAGCCTTATACAAATGTTACCTGCATTGCAATGTTTATATCAAGTGTATCTCTTCGAAATCTTTAAATCTATGCAGTTAAATAGAGAAAAAGAGTTGAAAGAAAGATGTTAAGAGTAGAAATAATCTTTTAGTATATTAAATAAAATATTAGTAAGTCATAAATGTAATATTATAAGTAATTGGAAGTTCAGCAACTTTTTACGAAACCCATGTGCATTCTAGCGGACACGTTGCAAGCCGTGCCGTTTTCGGGTCAATGAACTTCGCCAGCTGGCCATCTGTTCGCTGCCGGCATTGTATCCGCGCTTCAACTATTTATTTGAAATTTTGTTCGAAAACTATGCCCTTAGTTTAATAACATGAATATAATTAAAATCATTGTAGAAAAATCTGCTATGTAACATTACGCTAAATAAAGAAGTCTTCCTTTTTTGAAATCTGCTGTAAATATGGAAATGACTCCCCAATTTAGATTCCATCAACATGAAGTGTGATTATAATGTTCAATAATAGCTGTAACATTCAGCAGAGAATTGTAGCAGACATAAAATGCAACCAGTGGTATGTAAATTTTGAGTCGCACCATTAACATAGCTCTTGCCGAGAATAGAGAAGTCATGTTATTTTTTGAATTACTTTTTTACTTAAATTATTTAGTCTGGCTTGCATAAAAATTTTAAAAATTACCTAGAACAAATTTAAAAAATACGTTACAAAAAACCGATATTGGTTGTTAATTTTTGACAGTTCACAGATTTAGCGATCATTTTAAACGTAAATTTAATTTTAGATTCAATTTAAGTGTTATTTAGCGATATGGTGCGAGCGGCACTTAGTTTTTTACCGACTTCAAAAGAAGAATGTTCTTAATTCGAATGTTTCTAGTTTTTATATATGTTCGCGCATATCTTCATCATTTATGAATCTATTTTAAAAAAATCTTATTTTACCTTATAGGGTATTTTTGCGAAATGGTCCTATAAAATTTTCAGGAAAATCGGTGTAGTAATTTTTCTTTTAAATACACAATAACAAAATTGAATTTTTGTATTTTTGCGCGTATCGCATATCATTTGATGAACCAGTTTAATTTTTTTTGTAGATAGTCTTATAAAATTTTCATAAAAATCGGTACATTAGTTGGTTTTTTTTTTAATAAAAATACAAAATTTAAGATTGTTCTTACATATCTCCGCAACTGATGAACTAAAAAAAATATTTTATCTGATAGGATATACTTCTACAATGGTCCTATAAATATTTATAAAAATCAGATTAAAACTTTATTTTTAAAATCAAAATAACGGAAAAGATATGATTAGAAAGTACACTTTTAAGTCGGATTTTGTGAAAATAAAATGTGTTTTTCTGGGAATATACTTGATTTTAAACACAGTTTTAAGCAATATCAAACATTGATATTGCTAAAAACTTAAAACAACGTCATTAGAAAAAAAAACATTAGGTCAAACATTTATATTACAAACCGATCTATGTTTCATTGGTTACTAAAAGGGTTGTCAAATCAACTGTTTAAGTCAGTTTTACTAAAAATTTGAGCTTTGTTGTACAATATTAACGTTTAGCATGTCAAGCAATCAGGATTAATTTATAAAAAAGTTTCCACTATGTCACTGCTGACCCAAATATGTCAGAAATGAGCCCCCAAATGTCACAATACGACATTAATGTACGAAGCTGGCATTCATATTCATATTTCACAAAATATTATGACCCATTTATGATTCACAGAGTTGAAACGAAAAGAAATAAATGTTTGAGTCATATGGAAATGTAAGTAAATGAAAAATCGTTTAAAAATATTTGAAAAGTTTAAAGATTGCTTTTCTTACTAACAGTTTAAGCGTCAAAACAGAGGTCTAGTATGTTTTAAAAAACTCAAAAATAAATTGGAAATATACAGTTCTTGTAGAGAGGCTGGTTGACGCAGTTGTTAACAGTTAGCCTCGACGTCGCAGTTCATAGATTCGATTCTCACTTATAGTTCCACTTTTGATTATATTCAGTTACTTGACACATCAAGAATGATTAGTTTTTGACAAAAAAAAGCTAGTAAGTAGATGTAGGAACAAATTTGAATGAGTTTAAATAATTTACGTACATGAAAACTTTTTATTGCTAATTTAATAACTCAAAATACGATTTAATGTATAATAAAAATTACAGAATTCGAATTACATTGTATGTTAGTTGTAAGGTAATTTAAAATAAAATAACTTAATAAGAGATATATGTTTTTTTTTCATCTAAACCAGATATTTCACTTTCACTTGTTACATTAATTTAGTATACGCTACATATCATATCCTGCTTTTACAACAAGAGATATGCAAGCGCTCCATATTGAAGCTGTCACCTATTTATTATGACATGATAATGTAAAAAATTAAAAAGAAGGAAAATTATAAGAATATTATTATTAGTTTTTTTTACTATATTCTTATATTAGTAAGTTCTTATATTCTTATGTTATTTGTTTATTTGATTATTGGATTATAAACATACAGCAATTACAATTGATTACATACTAGTAAAAGATTTATTATTTTACTGTTTCTACAACTAAGGGCAATCACAGCATGCTTAACAATTTTAAAATAGGCTTGATAGCGAAGCAAAACAATAAACACAATGTTACCTATTTGGGAATAAAAAAATGTATAAAAGATTAAAAACAAATGAACGATTACAATAAAATAAATTTATTAAATATTGTAATAAAAATCATGCAGGTTAAAATGAGACTAATTAAAATTAAATAAATTCACATGTTAAATACATAAATATACATTACATATAGTGAAACTCCATTGCATAAATTTTATAGATGTCAACGTGTTTAATCGTACATGTTATATATGATGTTAGTATTATTTTGTGTTGTAATGCTCTCTTAATGTAATTTTTTTAGTTATAAACATAATACATTTTTGTATTTGCGGTATTTACCTGTAATTTACTTTAAAATTAGATTAAGGATTATTGTATGACTGTACCTTTTTTTATTGTGAATTGTAACAGTTTTTGGTAAACCTTTTTAATAAAAAATATAAAATTATATATCTTACATACGAATTTTAATTTCAACCAATCTTCATTAGTCGCTCTTCACGCAAATAGTTTCACTACTCAACAGAGTTAGCTTAGATGTGATAACATTATTTTTCTCTAAACTGTCAAGTTACTAAATAGAATTAAAAGTCGAACTATAAATAAATACTTATATACTTACCAGATAATTATTGCGGATCTAGGCATTACAAATGTCAGATTTATATTTATAAATCACTAATCACTTGTAACACTACTGTTTTTACGGTGGTAGAACCAGCAGCACCTTTATGGTGCTGCCGAGGGCACGGTTCGA
>JAOCPS010210498.1:0-13937 GCA_025505425.1 Graphium colonna
ATGTGAGGACAACACTTTGAAGACAGGCTGTTACCTGAAAAGCGCCTCCACCCACCGCTGGTAGGAGACTATCGGCCGGAGCCTGGCGCCAGGGCTGCCCCGTATGCGGCCGACTTAAAAAGTTATGAAAGGATAAAAGAGATAACGCTGGTGCGATCAGAAGTTCCGCTGGCCCCGGAGCCTTCTCAGCACGTAACCAAATTAGGAAGGGCAAAAGGCAAAACAGGAGGCCAATAAGAAACCCCATCAGCTATTTCGCACGCACCAGCTAGCGCCCCATCTCCAGTGATACCCGATAATTTCTTAAAATGGACAGTAGTCACCCGACGCAAAACTTAAAAGGCTGGATGTGACCCGTGAGCGAATACCCCAGTGGCGGCCAAATTGGAGAAAAAGATGCCGAAGCTACGACCTCCCCGCTCGTCTGCAGTAGTCATCAAGCTACAGAACGACGCAGCAGAAAAGGGAATAACTTATACTGGGATCCTTAAAGAAGCCAAGAAAGGAATGGATCTAGAAGGTCTAGGACTCTATTCCATAGGTTTTCGCACGGCTGCCACTGGAGCAAAAATTTTGGAAGTGCCAGGTGCATCTAGTGGGGATAAAGCCGATCAGCTGGCCAATAAGTTGCGGCAAGTGGTTGGTGAGGGTGTGGTGCAAATCTCCAGGCCAGAGAAATGCGCAGATTTGCATATATCTGGTTTGGACGACGCAGCTGAAAAGCAGGATATTGCCAAAGCTGTCGCCAAGCCTGGCCAATGTTTTCTAACATCCGTTAAAGTGGGCGAAATCGGACGGTATTTATTTATTTTGCTGGTCGTCGGTGCGGGCACGTTTGCTACCACAGCGGTCTTTGAGGTGTTTCCGATGCCTTGAAGTAGGGCACGTACGAGAAAAGTGTGCCGCAGGAGTTGACCGCAGCAATGCATGTTTCCGTTGTGGTCAGCTGGGCCACATATCAAGTGAGTACTCTGCAGCAGCCTACTGCTTGGTGTGTAAACCGCCGGTGGGTAAACCATCTGGTCACAAATTAGGTAGCAAGGATTGCATCGAGCAAGCCGGCCAAAGAGACTCGGAAAAGCGGGTGTGCTGGGACTGCAGCTCAGCCAAACTGCCCAAATTCCTCTGAGGCTAGGAAGGGGGAGACTTCCATGGCAATTAAATGGCCTCTGCAGCTTTTCTGCAGGTGAACCTGAATCACTGTGCAAGGGCTCAAAATCTCATGCTTCAGACTATGGCCCAGCGTTTGATATAGGTGGCCGTAGTGTCAGAATCCTACTATGTCTCTCGTGGTGATAACTGGGCTGGAGACCTAACTGGCACTGCGGCAGTTGTTTGCAGGTCTAGGTCTCCTCCTCTAAGCAACGTCAGGAGAGGTCCAGGCTTCGTGGCAGCTCTATTGGGGGATACTGTGGTATAAGCGGTTTATTTATCCCCCAACAGAACGCTTGCAGAGTCACACGACAAGACGCCAATAAACTCGCTGTCCTAGAAGACGGCGCAGGGCTGTGACCTAGAGGCTGAGCTGTATGCGTCCTTCAGAAGGACAAAACTGGCGTTGCAGGCGGGCATAAGCCGCGCGATTGTCAATGCGAGAGAGGAGTTTCTGGCTGCATTGGACCGTGATCCGTGGGGACGGATCCCTACAAGGTGGTAATGAATAAACTTCACTCCTGGGCTCCCCCGCTGACAAAAAACATGCAGCCTTAGCTTGTACCGGCGATCACAGCGGCCTTATTTCCATAGCGGGAGGACCACACGCCACCTATGATGTCCACACATGGCACGGAGAAAGCTGACCCGAGCTCTGAGGTGCCTGAGGTGACTACGGGTGAGCTCCAAGCGGCCATCAATAAAATGAAGTCCAAGAGTACTGCTCTGAGCCCTGACGGTATCCCAGGTCAGGCATTAGCACTGGCCTTAGAGGAAGCCTTGGAGCCTAGGTTGAGGGAGTTGTTTACTGCCTGCTGTTAGCAAGCTCTTTGAGCGAGTGATCTCCAGCCGAATCGTCGAGCATTTAGAGCAATTTGGCGGAAAGACATATCGGGTGATAAATATCGGCCTACAAACCGTTGACGCCATACGTCCTATCCTAAGTACGTGGCTAGATAGGCGTCACGGTACCCTTACCTACCGAGTGACTCAGGTTCACTCGGGACAGGGCTGTTTCGAGAGATACCTGTACCATGTGGCGGGAAGGGAACCCACAGCGGAATGCCACCACTGTGACGTGTGCGCTGAGGAGACGGCCCAAAATGCGTTGGAGGAGTGCTAAGCCTGGGAGAAGCAGTGCCAAGAGCTTAGAACCATCGTGGGGCTTGATCTCTCGCTGCCTGCAGTGATCCATGCTATGGTGGAGAGCGAGTGGTCATGGGGTACTGTCCTCGCGTTTTGCGAGGACGTTATCACCCGGAAGGAGACCGCGGAGAGGGAAAGGGAGGCAACTTGCTCTCTGGAAATCCGTAGATAGAGACCAGGGCGCAGGAGGCTGGCCTACGCGCGCTATCTTCTCCCTAATTAGTAAATTACCCATGGACGGCAGAAGTCAGCAAAGCTGCTGTCCTGTACTGGGATTGAGAGGGGCGCAGTAACTATTGCGTTGGAACAGCACCATGTAGCCGCACCGAAAGATTTATCACCCGATATGGATGGACCTGTGCTAAGGTCACGATGGCGCTGGGGTTCGCGGAAGATTGTGGTTCGTGTTCCCATGTCCCCAGCATAGCGACAGCGAATGACGCAACGTGGGTTTTTAGTGGGTAATCCCGTTCTGGCCAGGGAGCCCACATACCACTGCTACCTACCCACATGGTAGCGGGGTACCCACAAAGGATTTTTCCCACGGACAAAAAAAAGGATTAGGATGTATTTTCTCAGCAAAGCGTCGTCCAACATTCGCAAAATAAGTATTAATTTCGGTGATGGAAGTTTGGTTCGCAATACACGGATTAAGGAGATCAGTTGAGGATTGCGTGACATGAATTTTATTCGTGACAGTATTTATAATACTCCATATTTCTTTTTTGTATCCTTACCGGTCTTCTGGAAATCCATTTTTTTCGTAACCTGTTTTGGCTTTACGTAATAAATTTGGACAAAATTTACGATATCGTTTGTAGGAGACCTTTATTATTTTATTTTCTGGGCATTTTTTGCTTTTTTATATAAATTGGTTCTGTGCCTCATTCACTTTAGCAAACCTGGAGTGATCCAAGCTTTAAACGACTGTCTTTTACGAGATACAAAGTAGGATTAAGTGTATACAGACTGACATATACAATTGGTTCTATAAAACATTTAAATGCTTCCTCTAGGTCCTTGGTTAGGTAAACGGAGTTGAAATTTATGTTATTAATAGTATCAGATAGTTTATTTTTATCTACTTTCGTAATTGTGGTACGATTACGAGAGAAAGTTCTATAATTAGAAAGAAAACGTAGGGTTGCGAAATGGTGTGTCATGCTTGTCTCTAGTAATATTATTTTGCTTGTGTATCTCGATTTTAGATTAACATGGTCAAGGCAGATGAAACCATGAGTGGGAAAAATATGACCTGTCATGAGTCCATGATTTTTAAGTAAATCCAAGTAATCTAAAGAGTGAGAAGATGGATGCTAGCAATGTCAATATTTATGTCTCCTATAAGAATAATATTTGGATAGGATTTATATTTCTTAAGTGCGTTATCCAGAGACTGTATGAAGTTTGAAATTTCCGAGAACGCTATTACAAAACAGTTACATTCAGATATGGTTAACTAAGTTACGTTTATTTTTCGTAATGATTCATGAATATACCTACTACGCGATTTGATTGAACGTGTTAATTGTAAAATAATGATTATAGCCATACAACATCGGAATTACTGGGTTGCAAGAGAGCCAACACTCCGAAATATAACAATATCGCAATCTATATTTATTCGTTGTAGTGATGTCCAAATATTATCAAAATTAGCCTTGATATTGCGAATGTTTCGTGAAACAATTTTTTTAGTGATTTTTGATGAGGTTAGTAATGTTCTGTTAATATCATCGGGCTTACATAAAGTCGCTTCGCAATGACAAAAATTGTCAATGTATTGTTACATTCATCAAACTATTCAAGTTGGCACAAAATAAAATTACTTTTAAAGAAAGAAAAAGTATGAAGTAAAACTATATCTATGTTACACACGAAAATATAAACCAAAACAGAAAAATAAAATGTTTAGAGATGAGTAAATACAATAAAAAATAACAGTTATAATAAAAGAAATATGTAATTATGTACAAAATTTATAAATTCTCTAATATTTGACTAATATACTAGGTGAAGATTCGTTTTTTCGAATATATACTCGCCCCTGCTTCACCCAGACAAACCTAAAGCCCTTATCCTTTGCCTTACGACGAGCAGCAGCGTGAAGAGCTTTGTTGGTCGGAGACAAATGTTCCGTAACGTAAATTGGCAAAGTGGAACCCTCAAATCCAAACAGAGCTGTATTTATCTTGTTTTCAGGGTGATTACGGCTGTAACGAGAGACTGCAGCGAGAAATTCGTCACGACAGCGAGGACTACGCAATTCAGCTACAACTGCTCGTGGTATTTTGCTCTCTTTGTTAGCTTTAGCAACTCTAGTAAAAGTTAGAATGTCTGAGGCTTTCAAGTTATGTGATACAACTAAAGCTGATTCTTTCACAATTGCTATAGGATGTTGTGGCAAGCTCTCGGGCAACCCTTGTATCTCGATGTTGGACGACCGAAGATATTGCTCAATATCGTTTAACCATCCGGATATTGTCGTAACTGATGACTCTAAAATGCACTTCACTTTAAGATCTTTATTTTCGTCCTTGAGACAGATAACAATTTCCTTTAACTCATTGTTTTGTTGTTGCAACACCTTGATATGCTCGTCCAATTGTGATTTTAGAATACCAGGTAGCTCCATTTCTAATCGTTTATGGAGAATTTTTGGCAGTGCACCCTCGAGCTGCTCCAGTAATATGCTTGGTAATTCTGAACGAAGCGCAGATGCTATCAGTTTTCTTTTCTTCGAATCACTTACAGGACTCACTTTCTAACTTCAATTGCCGTTGGTGAACTTGTTATCGGATGAACTACGGCGCTTAAAGAGCCCACAGCCGTATTGTCTGAAATCTTGGGCATATTTGCTTGGAAGCTTGGATATAACCATGCACTCATTGCGTCTTGGTTTAGCTTTCTGTAAGTTGAGGAAGAAATGTTAACACAACGATAATGGAAAGTGCGGTCGCAAATAGAGCATATAATTTTATCTGAAGGCTTAACACCTTTGTTACAGCCATCGGACAAGCTCATTTTTGTTTTAATATTCAAGTTTTGGCAATTATACAATGAATATTTATTGTTTTCTTCCTGACTTTGTTAAATGGCTAAATAGTACAATGTTTAGAATTTGCAGTGAGACTATCAGGAGGCGCTTAAAATATTTGATAAATACCGGGGCTTTGCTACAAACTCTTTGCAGAGGAAAAGCAAAAATACTGGTAATGACGGTATTTAGACACTGACCCACAATCACAACAACATGAATTACTCTTGGTTTTTGTAAATAAACACTTTTTACGGAGATGTTTTAACACTATACTGAATAATATAGTTTGATCTTGGTCACACACGTACTTCACTTTTCTGTTGTTCAATTATAGTAAGGTTATTTTAACAATTTTTTTCGCGGAACTATTCAAAAGTACGTCTTTGCACTTTGACAGTCGCGCGGAGGGAATAAATAATAGTCCTGCTATAGTTGAAATGCGACCTTTAAAATGTAATTTTAAGAAATTTCTCACTTAAATTGCTTGATATATTAGGTATTTATAAAAAAATGTGAGGCCAATGTCTAAAACCCAAGATAGTGTGTATAATGATTTTACAATAATTTAATGTGACACTAATGCATTTTAATATTATAATGGTAAGCGATCATCGCCGCCCATGAACTCCCGCAACACCGGAAGATTTACAAGAGCGGTACCGGCTTTAAAGGTAGGAATACGCTCTTTTCTTCAAGGTGCCTAAGTTGTATCGGTCTGGAAATACCGGCGACAAGTGGTTTCACGGGGGCGTCGTGCGTGGCAGAAAATGAGGACGAATACGCACTGTGGTGGACTGCCAACCATCGAAGTGGTATTGATAGTATTTGGTGGATTGTCAAGTTATACGATGAATGAAATGTGCAGACAGTATTAATCCGAGCATTTTCTCTAAATATTCTCCGTAAAAGATGCGATATAGTATGCTTAGAGATGCTACATCTCTTCGCAGAGCCAAGGAATCGAGCCGATTAGAGACGTCTGGATCATTAACGATTCGTGTAACTTGACGTTAGTTGCGGTCAAATAGAAGGAGCTCGTAAGAGGTGCCCCAGCCCAAAAGAAGAGAGCAAATCCACCACCTTCCCATGGTCCTGCCAACCTCTCGGTTATATGGGCCGAATCTGGGGAGGGTGTACCCTGTCTGGCCTACAGGCTCCGAGTGCATTTTGCTTGACTCCCTACAAGTTATTTATTTTTCTGCCACTTTGTCAAATCTCCATTTCTCGGGCTTGACGATACATTGACGGATGACTCGCTGCCGGGTGCAGCAATATATTTGCCTCATTTCGACGCTGATGCCATTTATGCGCAAATTTTTTCAGCTGTTTTAAATTTGCTTTGCTGGAGCCGAGGTCATAGTACTGGGCCCGGCTCCGTTTGGGTCACACCTTTCAGCATACTTTCACGCAAGTCTTCGTACATTGGACACGACCAAAGCACAAGATGCCGGTCCTTTTCTTCCGTCCCGCAGTTGCACATGCATTCATCACAAAGTCGCAACTCGTGTAGCCTTTGCCGGAAGAAACCGTGTCCGGTAAGTACCTGCGATATATCATAATCCAGCGCGACCCAAGTTGCCCCGAGCAGCCCTGCGATCTCCGGGAACATTTGACGCAATTCTCTTCCTCGCTGTTCCAACTTCCATCTTCCCTGCCGTTCAAGCTCCATTTCCGACCTTATAGCCTATTTCCGTCTACTCGGCACTGGTCCTGGCATTTCTCTACATTCAATATCGCAATTTCCAGCTTTAATTACCGCTAATTCTGTAGGCAACACACCGGCCAGCACAGGTAATGCCAGTGTACTTACCGTCAGAGACATCGTTGACACCTAAGTATTGCTGTTATCACTACGTATGTTCGCACCCGCTCCCACCAGCATGCTGCAGCATACATGAGAGTGGACACCAGAGAAGAGAGCAGTATTTCATGTGTGGCCGTACCTGCGCCTTGACTTTTACTTCAGGCGGTCTGAGGGCTGGAAATACTGCCTCGCTCTGCTGAGGACGACAATCTTTTCAGAAGCCAATTTGGTTTTACCTTCCAAGTGACCGCGGCCATGTACATCACTCGTTATGTCGACGCCAAGAATTCCGATTAGTGCTGTAGCAACCAGGAAAGTGTTTTCGGAAAAGGGAGAAACGACAAAGGGTTTATTTTTAGCAGTAAAGGCACAAACTTGTGTCTTCTGTGGGTTAAATTAGACTCAATGTACTCTACCCCAATCTTAAGAAACAGATTTTGCCAAATTGAATGGCGAGGTTTTGATTTCAGACACAAATTTCCGTTCCGGCACTCGTGGACGTGATCCTGAGATATATTTGCCCGGCTGATATAAAAGGTGTCTACTGTACTGTCATCTGATTGCTAATGTGCAACAAGTCATTGATGTGCAGAAGGAACAGGGCGTCGGAGCATGCATCGTTGACAACGACCTTGATCATTCTGCAAGGAAGCTGGTTATCTGTTCGCACAATTTCCCAGGTAGTCCATAGAATTTGATCTTGGAAAGGAACGCTTGGTGCCATGCCTCTTTGAAGGCCTTTGCTACGTCCAAACTATCTTCCAAGGGGAGACCCTTGCTTTCACTTGCTTTCGCCCGTCGATGGGTCAGATAGACGAATAGATCATCAGCTGATCATTGAACAACTGGTAACCTTCAAGGTATTTCAGGAGTTGGCTATTGATAATAGACTCCATTAGTTTTGAGAACAAGGAGGTAATGACAATCGACCTGTAGCTCGACTCATCCGAGGGATTGCCTTTCTTTGGGATCGGGAGCACTAACGCCGTTGTACAAGATGACGGAACTACGCATAAAGCCGAAAAAGACGCTTTAATACCGGTGCCAACTCAAGAGAACACGTCCTCAGTACAATAGCAGAATTTCCATTCCACTTATACACATCAAGGGAGTAAAGCGCTTTACGCACTGCACTCAGGTGGTGGCGTATTTCTTGCATCGGTGGTGTGTTACCCTCATCGTCCAAAGTCGAGTTTGACACAAAAAGAGTGCACAGAAGGTCGGCTTTCTCTTTTGCGGTGTGTGCCAGCGAATAATTCCCGCGGCCCATAAGTGAGTAAAGATGGCGTACAAAAGTTCCTTAGACTGATTTGGCAAGAGACCAAAAGGCACGTGTGCCCGATGGCAGGCAAACTAGCCTCTCGGTAGTTCTGCTAATGGATCCGACTTTACTGCGGCTAGGGTGCTTTTGAAGGACCTGGAGGCAAAATTACACCCCTTTTTGCTGGAGGCACATTTGCTTCTCACTATGATCCAAGTACTGTTATTGCTTCTCTTACCGACGTACTCGTAGTGCGTCAGGATACGGAACTATATATTCTTTCCTCTGTCATCCACATTGTAGGTAAGTCAAAACCTTGGTTCAATCGCTCCTGCAAGCTTATCTTCTCGCCCTAACAAATATTGCTATTGAGCCAGGACCACGGCACCAGTGTGTGAGAAAAATGGTCTTGATGGACAAACAAACAGACGGACAATGAAGTGATATAAGAGATTTTTTTTGTTTATTATATAAACACCGGTGACCGTTGATCACAAAGATGTAAAATATTTCAATATGTAGATTTAATGTGTCTCGGAAATGAAGCGTTATTAAAGTATAAAAATAATCGCCCTTACTTTTTCAATCTCTGCACATATCGTGCATTTTGTTGGCCGTGATGGATATTCGACGTTTTAAACACGTTTTTATTTTATCAATTCGTGATATAAGTCAAATTAGAACGAAATACAAAAATTGCAGAAAAAAATTACGATTTTTCACTTAAATGCATTCAAACGATAGAGTCTTCACGAGTATTGATAAATATAAAAACATAATTATTTATTATTATTTAATATGTAAAAACCATTCAAATGATTTGAAATATGTATGTGTTTGTATATTTATTCCATTTCTTAAAAATCCAGAACAATTGTTTATGGGGTACATTAATATCTGTTCCGAGTGAAAATTGAGCCCACAGCTAGCAGCTAGTATTGGAGAAACTTGTCTGGATCATCTATTGTTTTATTAAAAAAATATTAAAACAAAATATTATTTATACAACTTAATAAAAAATTAATAAGAGTCTCTAGTTTAACCTTAGTTGTCTATTTAGTTCAAATGATTAAATATGCTATTTTAATACAAAAGGTGTAAAGCTATTTTCCAGAAAAGATGTTTTTTTAATTATTGATTTTGAATTAAGTTTAACAAAACCATAATATAAAATTATATATGGTGATCCAAAACAAAGTTTTTTTTTGTATTCGTGTAAATAAAAGAAATCAAAATTAATTTCACTTCGATCACTACAAGTGGCAAACACACAAAAGTGCACACATAAATAAGACTTTGGTCTTATAATAAGGGCAGCGTTTTAAAAAAATAACTTTACCTCTTAAGTGCTTCTTTGTCAAAGCCCTTTAAATTTAAAATTTGATCAAGTTTTAAAACATGTGTACCAACTGTTGATTCTAAATTCCCAAATGACGCTTACCGTTTTGAGACATTGGGTCCTTGTAAGCAAATTTAGTAGGTGTCTCTCTCTTTTGATTGCATTTTGAAAATGCATTGATATCTTTAAATAACTTCATAGGACTCTAAAGACAACTTTAGAATAAATTGGAAATGACCAGAAAAACATCGAGTTGATTGTCCATTCTACGTCAAACCCTGATCTGAGTCCAAATGATGTTTCACATTCTCTAGAATTAAAGTTTTATTGCCAGTGGTCTTTGGTTTGATGACTGAGAAGCCGCCGTGGATGCCTTAAAATCGGCCATTTTGGCAATACCTAAATAGTTCCGTGGTCGCCACATCATCAATCGGAATTCTTTACATTGATATATTGAGTGCCCTGCAGTTCCTCGGTCATTGGGAGGAAAAATATAAGTTAAATTCGAAAAAGTTAGGCGACCTCATTTATAAAGCGATAGTTCCCCATTTATGGAATAATGATCTCATCTCTGGGCTGAACCGCCCCACTGCCAGCTATTTCTATTTGACCGCATAGACCACCACCACAGTTAGGCAGTCCACCACCGTTCGATTTCATCGATATTTCCTGCCACGCACAACTTTCCTGTGAAATCATTTTTTTCCAGGCGGTATTTTCGAACTGATATGAATTAATTACCTTCAATAAAATATTCCTGTTTCAAAGACTGGCAACGCTCTTGTGAAACGCTCTGGTATTGCGAGAGTCCATGGGCGACGGTAATAATTTACCATCAAGTTAACTGTTTGGTCGTTTGCCTCCTTCTGTATAAAAAAACCAAACAATAATATCTTTAAAACGAATGGCTAAGTCCAATGAGTCCTGCTCAATTAATTAAAAGATACATTTCTAATTTATTTAAAAGTTGTCTTTAAAGTCCTATGAAGTTCTTTAAAGATATTAATGCATTTTGAAACTGCAATCGAGACAGAGGAGACACCTTCCAAATTTGCTTACAAGGACCCAATGTCTCAAAACGGTAAGCGTCATTTGGGAATTTAGAATCTGTAGTTGGTTAACATGTCTCAAAAATTCATTAAATTTTACATTTAAAGGGCTTTGACAAAAAAGCACTTAAGAGGTAAAGTGAGTTTATGTATGCACTTTTGTGTGCTTGTCACTTGAGTGTTCGAAGTAAAATTTATTTTGATTTGTTTTATTTACACGCATACATAGTCAAACTTTATTTCAGATTACCATTTATGCTTTTATATTATGTTTTGTTAAACTTAATTTAAAATAAATAATTAAAAAAAAAACACCTTTTCTGGACAATA
This sequence comes from Graphium colonna, assembly GCA_025505425.1. Classification (NCBI taxonomy): domain Eukaryota; kingdom Metazoa; phylum Arthropoda; class Insecta; order Lepidoptera; family Papilionidae; genus Graphium; species Graphium colonna. The sequence continues at coordinate 11,122 of JAOCPS010210498.1, forward strand.
GCTTTTACACCTTTCGTTTTCAAATAGCAATAAATTAATATTAGAGAAACGAGTGACTTTTTGTTGCATTTTATTATTTAATCATTTTAATTAAATAGATTACTAGTTAAGAGGTCATTGACGGGACGGTTATACGTTGAACGAAGATTTTATGACTTACTTCACAAATGTATTAAAAGTGACAAGATATATAAATATGTGGCCCACCCATTGCAGTTTTAATTTGCTTAAATTGTATTTTTGATTCAATTGCTTACGTTCCTTAAATTACCAAGGCTTAACGAGAGACTCTGAATAAATTTTGAGTAGTATTAATAACATTTGGTTCAAATATTTTTTTAATAAATCACTAGATGATCCACACAAGTTTCTCTAATACTAGTGTATTCGCATTTCTGTGCAATCTAATACATGGCTAGCTGTGAACTCAATTTCCGTTCGGAAAAGATATTGATGTAACTCTTAAATAATTGTTCTGGATTTTTGAGAAAAGGAATAAATATACAAACACATACAACATATTTAATATTATTTAAATGGTTTCTACATATTAAACAAGAATAAATAAATATGTTTTTATATTTATCAATACTGGTGAAGACTATCGACTGAATGTTTTTAAGTGAATATCGTCATGTTTTTATCCAAATTTTGTATTTCGGTGTAATTTAATTTATATATCACGAACTGATAAAATAGAAACGTGTTTACAACGTCGAACATCCATCAAGGCGCGTACAAAAAGCACGATATGCGCAGAGATTAAAAAAGTAAGGGCGAAGTTAATGACGCTTCATCATGCGTTTGTTAGATTGTAATTTATGCATAGTTACTGTATTTTCAATGTTAAATCTTTTACTATGATTTTGATTTTTGTATGAAATAAAAATTAAAAACAACAATGAAAATTAAAATAGAATATTTTTTAAATGATACCTTCTACAGAGAGGGTAAACCGCTTCGTAATGTGACGAGATCCGGCCCCAGTCTGTCTGGCTTTCCTCTATCTCGCATATACGACAACGGTAGGCAGGTTCCTCCTTTGTGACTAAAACCCACAGCGCTAGCCGTATTTCAGACAGACGCTACCCCTTTCTCTACACAATGCGATAGACATATACCGCTGACAGTAAGCATATAACCTAAACTATCACCGATTTTGATAGTAATTATAAAAAAATATGATAATATAATATAAAATAGTAATTAATTCAATATCAAATAGTTCATCTTAGGTTAGTTTAAGTGATCACTTCTGCCCCGCGTCCTGAGGAGCACACATTTTTTTCTTCTTCTACATTAATTGGTGACTACGAAACCTCCAAAAATTAATCGATTTTAAATTCAATCGGTAAAACCAATTATGTTTTCCTAAAAATATTTTAACTCCTCATCCAAATTGAGAGCAGGACTAGATTTTTTTACTTGGAGATTAAAAATATTTCAATATTTTTAAGGACCTATCGGTTTTTCTTTTTTTTTTTCGATAATATTATCTAAGCGGTCATTTACAATTTATTTATCACTAAACTGTTTAATGATGTGCACACGTTGTAGATGTTACAATTTTTGGCTTCTAAATAGAACCTTTTTCAATCACAACCACATTTTAAAACAAATAAAATTTAAAGAAATGTTTTTTTCGTATCGATACTTGATCGTATTTTTCGTAGTAACTCTATCATTGAAATTGTTATGTATAACTATCTAGTTAGCCAAAGAAGCTTAGCCAATGACAAAAAGAAAAAGTTTCTAAGCAACATCTATATGATCTACAAGTAAATAGGTAAACTTTGTTTACCGTCTTCATATCAGCCGATTGAAACTTGTAAAATTAACTTGTTACAGTACAATTCGATAAAACTGTTCTTTGGACCATTTTAAATGACGATACATTTCACGGTAACATTAATAAAGTTGTTTTGGTTTCAGAAAATCTGAGATGAATCATATTGAGAATGGTCTTTAATCAGTTAAGTATTTTCAAGGTTTTATTACAATTTTTGTGTTTAACGTAATGAAATAATATAATACCTGGAATATATTTTATCAAAGTAAAATTATTATCACTTTCTCACCCCTAAGAAATACGAAAAATACCATAACTTAAAAACTTTTTTTAAAAACTTCGGTATTGAATTTATTTTCAAATGAATTAGGTCCTCTGAACTAGCCCTAAGTTTGCGTTACATTTTTATTTTTTTATATAGAAAAAGGCAAACAAGCAAGCGGCGGTGATCACTTATCACCAGTGGGTGATAAGTGATCACCGCTGCATGTAAACCCCCGCAACATCAGAGGAGTTACAAGAGCATTGCCGGCCTTCGAGATGGGAATAAGCTCGGTCAGGTCATTCTACAAAGGTATTGATTGAGATTCACCAAGTTTTTCATAAATGCATGTTTTACATAAACTTCAATTTTTAAAGAAAATTTATTTTGCAAAAAAAAAACCATAGACCTGAATTTTTCAATAACAAGAGTAACATATTTACAAAAAAAAAAGTTAATCTTAATATAAATATTATATGATGGTAAAAAAGAATATTATAAAGATATAACTACCAATCTTGATATTTCTTTTAAACCCTTCTTAGACGAATTCATAAAAAAGTACTCGTATTCTGAAAACTAAGTATATAAACAAATGTTTCATTTCTACAATCATATATGGTGTTAACCATTATTGGCGTTTAGACTTTCATCTACAGCAGATCGGGCGCTCGCCTTCAATTCTGTTTACTTTAGGCGAATCTGATCGATCGATCCCCGGCGCCTGCATCAATGAAATTGTCAATCTTCTAATTCCAATTTTAA
>JAOCPS010210608.1:0-13935 GCA_025505425.1 Graphium colonna
ATTCCTACCTTAAAGGCCGGCAACGCTCTTGTAACCCCTCTGGTGTTGCGGGAGTCCATGGGCGGCGGTGATCACTTTCCATCAGGTGAGCCGCTTGCTCGTTTGCCTCCTCCTCTATAAAAAAAAATATTATGTGATTTTATTTTAAATTTTATGGGACCAATACGGAAGTATATTCTTTCAAATAAAATGTCACTTTTTTAATAGGTTCATAAATAACGAAGTTTTGTGGCAAATATAGCTAAAAAATTAGAGACATCCAAATTGAGACCCTCTTCCTTTTTTGAGTCAGCTTTCACTTGCTTCAATTTCCATCTCACGGTCTCTCCATAATCTCCCGTGTGAGCCGAGGACTCCGTTTGCCCTAAGACGGCCTTGGGTACCGCTTCAATATTTAGCAAGGTGCCGCAAAACGTCATCTCTCTGATGCTCAATTAATAAAAAGTCAAACAGAAAGGTTTATTTTGGAGCGCACCTAAATCGGTTAAAGCATTTTTGCTAGCCTGAAACACGTGCACGATAACTGGTCTCCTGGTCTTCTACGGGAAGCAATAAATTTTGTCGAGTATGTTATGGTTTAATTTCTCCCACTCCGTTTCATTTTCAGAGAGAAATACACGGCGGCTCTTCATTCAAGAGCAAACCTCTTGATAAATACGATACGATACATGATAGGAACAGATCAATTTATATCGTCGTTCGTCATCAGTACAACACTGCCGACTTTTCTGCTCTTACTACTCTCTACTCTTACTATCTCCTCTCAAATCATCTTACAACCTTTAGTGTAATTAATTTCCTTTTTTTTGTAACAATTATCTGGTTACATAAAACAAGAAAACAATTTAAATTGGTCAATTTTTATTACTTAATTGTGCTTGTAGAAGATCTTCCTGTTATTATATATTTTAAGTTTCTATTTTAAAACAAGGTAATGTTAAACAACTGCTATACACCAAAATTAACAAAATTGCAAGTCAACATGCTATATCACATTAAAGACCTAACACTTGTACACCTATTTAACTTCTATCAGGTTCTATATTATTTTAAACCTAGTTAAAAGTGACGTAATATAACTACAGAACATGTATAAATCATATTAATTTTCTTATGGTTACTCCTGTATAATACACTATAGGGGTAAATAAGTTCAATATCAGCATTAACGTCAATTTTATAGAAACATATTTATTTCAACTAAACATTATGATAAATATATCTATATAATTTTTTCATATATTATTTTAATTAAGAATTTATGTTATTAATTATACACAACTAAGTAAAAGGCACAAACAGTAAAATCTCACTGAATTCTATAACACTACATTATCTAATTCATTCTGAATGGATTCAAGCTGTATAAACATTGAATAAAGATCTGAATGGGTTAGCTCCATTTCCTGTTCATTTTTTTTATTTGATATCAATAAGTAAGCTTTCGGAACCTTACTTTTCTTGTGAATGTCTGAACTTAATTCTGTATTCAATTTCCAAGAAAAATGTTGACTATCATCATATTTGTCATTTGATTTAGAAACTAAATCATGTAATGTCGAACTTATCTCCAATGACCACACTTTCACAATAAACTCTGCTTTTTGCTTATGGAATCCAACATCTAGCAAGTCCGTTTGTAAATCAATAGGCATAAATATAAATTTCGAAAGCCTTTTATACACATATACTATAGTTTTTATTGCTATCATTAAAGTTTCACTGTCAATTTTAAATACTGCTTGGAGTTTTGTTTTTTCATCCTCAGTAAATATCTCAGACTCTTGTAATCGTAATCTTGTTGCTATTCTCTTTAAAAATGGTTCAAATTTTATATCCTCGAGTTGATTGATGATCTGAATGCCTTTTTGCACACTGAAACAGTTTCAAAATTATAAGACTTGATATTGAAATAAATTATCTAAGTGATTATCAGAATATGAGTGAATAAAATTTAGGCCAATGATTATATTTGTTACAAGTATTTTATAAATAGGACAAAAAGCCATACGCTTAAATATGTAAAATTAGTTTATACTAACTTAGTTACTTTCAGCCATCTACAGTTCATGTTTATTTCTTTATCGATGGCTATAATTGGATGCGTTTTATGTCATAAATATAATGATATGTTATAAATTGACCAATATTTTACAACTATATTTTCCAGGATAAGGAGAAGATTACAATATTAGATTTTGTTTTATTTCATTGTTTTTTTTCTAAACATAAGAGAAATAACACAAAAAAATTGACAATTGCTAGTTGCATATTATTTTTTTTAATTTTTGTCTATAAAGTGAAAGGCAATGATACCGGCTCATAAAGTTATGGTTTATGACCTCATTTTATGTATGTGAATTTTGTTGTTAGTTATTTTGTTATTTATTTAATAGAATGGAGGGGAAAAATTTCCATTTATTGTAGGAAAAAAGTCAAGGCCATTATTCGAAATATATTTCTGTGAGCGCTATTATATTTTATATGATAAGCAATTCATCAGTATTTCATAATTTTTAGTTAACTGTGTGTACAAAATTTGCTTGGTTATTCATTTGTTTTTTTATTTCGTAAAGTTTGCCCACAATACCTGCACTGTTCCGTGCAGGATATTGCGGAGCCTGTTCTACATCTGACATTTGATTGCCAATCAGCAAATGTCAGTGTCATCAGTTGGCATGTCGTAGAGGCCTAGCATATTCGTGGAAGTTAAGTAAAAGCGATATTACAACATGTCGCTAAAAGTAATTAGAGTTCCTGAAAATATAGATTTTCCAAAAGAAGAAGAAAAAATTTTGAAATTTTGGAAAGACATTGACGCATTTCAAAGCTGCCTTAAACAGTCTAAAAATAAGCCCAGGTAATTATTTTCTAACCTTATCTTAATTAACTGGAAAAACGCTACATTAAAGTTTTTGTGCAATAAATCATTGATAAACCGCGTTTAACGCAAAAAGTAAGAAGCATGGAAACCGCCTTCTGTAAATTTTTAATTAAATTCATTTATTTTCCCACTTTATTATGACCAATTGCCTACCTTATGCAGAGTACATATTTCATTAATTATTAGTAGCTTATGGTCATAATATCTGAATTATAAATATTGATAAATATTAGTTATTGTAATAGTATATGTTACAGTCACTTTAATAGGTAACTTTACCATGTAACTTAACCTCAGATTTTTACTTGCAAATAATTTTAATCAATAGACAATAGAGAATGTTTATTTATGAAACACATGTAATCCAAAATTCGTTGGAAATGATTAGTTTCTGAGAAAAAAAATCTAAATTTTGTAATTTGTATGGAGAGTGGACATTGACAAAGTCATGATCGCATTATATTTACATGTAAATATTTCTAATTTATTTAGAATTGAAAATGATTAAACACATGTAAAGGGAAATGGAATGAAAATATGTTTTTGTTAAAAGGAAAAATTTGGAAATATTTATTTACTACATATCATAGAATTCGCCATTGTTTTTCAATAAGTCGCCGATACATATTTGTGTATATTTTTTTCATAAATACAGTTAACCTTTCGCATAATGCTGCACAAACACAATTTTTTTATTATTTATTAAAAATAACTTGTTATTCACCATTTACATGTTTACTTTTCAAAACGGAAGTAGACATTAATGATTTTCCCACACCTGGTCAAATATTGTTTAGCCGATTTTAATTAAAACGTGCATTCCGCATATTGTTGCATGTATCATATTTAGGAATACAAAATTAAGTTCAAAAATGTAAATTTGCGATTAACAAGAATGTCACGGATATACTACTGGACACCCTCACTCCATGTGGTACTAGTCTGCCCTACCCCTAGAGTGAAATATAAGAGCCCGGACCCAGAACTTCTGGCAGAGCACACTTAAAAATAGTAGATTATTTACAAAATTCATTATTAAAAAAAAGTAGGTTGACATTTAAGCTATTTAGCGTTTAATATAGTTTAACTTTAAATATGTTTTTAACATCAGCTGAATCATTTTGTTTTACCATATTGGCAGCATTGATGAGTAACTGTAACATCAAAATCTGTGTCAATGTGGCCGATTTTAACCGTATGAATTTACGTATTTATTAATTTTTTTGCATTTTTCTATTACTTTTCTGCCATATTTTATTATATAAATGAACATTCTCTATCAATTAAAATTATTTGCAAGTAAAAATGTGAGGTTAAGTTACATGATAATTTTACCCTTTAATGAAATATGTTTAATTTATACTATCATATAATAATAATAAACTCATTGAAAAAGAAAATACTTAACAGTAAGTATTAAGTATTTTACTTCTATGCAAAACTTAAAAATAATTAAATTGATATATACACACATACAGAAAGCCACTAAAATTAATATTACCATTTAAAAATATACATTGTTTTAGACAATAATGTATATTTGTAACTGGAATAAACAATGTAATTAAAGAACCCATAATGGTTTTAGTTAGGAAAATTTTTCGAGTTAATGTATTAACATTCCTATAACACTCATTAATATTCCTATAATACTGATTTTTCTCATTTATTCCTTGGTTTGGCTTTGAACATAGTTAATGTGGTTAAAATATTGTTTTAATTTTTAGGTATTCCTTCTATGATGGGCCACCTTTTGCTACTGGATTACCACACTATGGACATATATTGGCTGGAACAATCAAGGATGTAGTCACTAGATATGCTCATCAAAAGGTGCGTATCATATGAAATAATGATAATTTTTTTTTCCTTTTGGGACACTTTCAAAAAAATGGCAGTTCTCTATTTTCTTTTTCCAAAATAATATATTTAGCGCAAATGGGAGACCCAAATGGTTTACGTAATTGATTCTTTATAATTTTTTTAGGGCTTTCATGTTGAAAGGAGATTTGGTTGGGATTGTCATGGCCTCCCAGTCGAATTTGAAATAGATAAGACATTAGGTGTGAAAGGTCCAGAAGATGTTGAGAAAATGGGTATTGATAAATACAATGCGGAATGTAGAAAGATAGTAATGAAATATGCTACAGAATGGGAAACTATTATCACTCGAATGGGAAGATGGATTGGTGAGTGACAATTTTGATTAATATTTTCGATTTGATAATGTCTCATAAATTAATAGCGCGCACGAAAACCCATGACACATTGTTACATTACTCTGAGTGTGTAAGAGATAGCGTTAAGCGATAGAGTCACAATTGGCCTAAGTGTTCATCTTATGACTTTATCAACTTAAACTTAATTTACAGCCAACCATTTTTTTTTGCTTATTATGCTAAGTTAAAGGACTTTTTTTGGGAAGGATAACAAACAAGAAGACGGTTCCATGTACACTTACAGCATCCAAAGAGTTACATGTGAGTTGCTAACCTGGGAATTTTGTGTAATATTATATAGGATGAGTCAGGAACATAATAAGGTTTTAAAGCGGAAAGGAATGGAAAAAGAAAAGGGTGGCAATGGCCATCCCGCAAGCCGAAAAGTCGGGTCTATTTTATTTTATACTGACTGTGCAATGCGTGGTGGTACGTTTCTGGTTGAACAAGGTCATAGAAATACTAAAAGAGCTGTATGAAAGATGTTTTGCTCTACCAGCTCAAAACCGACTTTAGCTGCTAACCTAATTTGTGTTGTTGGCTAGAAGTATTTGTATTCCTTAAGAACAGGCTTGTGAAATAATACTGCAGTCAATAAAGGAAGAAAGAAAATATGTATACTTACGAATTATCTAAGTACGAAAAACAGTAATGTTATTCCTGTATGTGGGCTCATCACTAGATTGCCTGGAAAGAAAGATGATGCATGTGTTAAATGTGCATGTAAAAATCGGTCCTGGTTGTCAAGAACACCTTTGGCTGTTGTTAAAGGATATCACTGCCTTCAAATATCCTGAAAACTAATCCATTCTTTGAATGCAGTTTATCTCTAGGGGTTGTGGAGGTTAATATTTGGTTGAAAAAGAAGCCGATGTCAAATAATTTGGGAATAAGGCTAGGAGATAGATGTCCATGATGGACATTGCAGCTTTAGTATTATGTAACTTGACTCTTGTTAATATTATAGGATATCATATTTTACATGCTATTATTAAATTGTTTGATATGAATAAAAAGAAAAGAATAAAAAAAATTATATGATGATAACAACTTTTTTCTTTTTCAGATTTCAAAAATGACTATAAGACACTATACCCTTGGTTTATGGAATCGATTTGGTGGGTTTTTAAAGAACTATACAATAAGGGTTTAGTTTATCAAGGTGTTAAAGTCATGCCATATTCTACGGCTTGTTCAACTCCACTTTCCAACTTTGAATCAGGTCAAAATTACAAGGATGTAGTGGACCCAGCTGTAGTCGTTTCATTCCCTACGGATAAAGGCTTCTCTCTTCTAGCTTGGACGACTACACCATGGACACTGCCAAGTAATCTAGCTCTTTGCGTCAATCCAAAATTAATTTATTTGAAGGTACAAGAAAAATCTACAGGCAATACCTATGTACTTCAAGAAACTAGGCTGCCAGTTATTTTTAAAAATGTTGATGATTTTGTTGTGCTGGATAAATTTCCAGGCAGCAATTTGGCAGGGATTAAATACACTCCAATTTTCGATTATTTCGTTGACAAATGTCCCAAAGCTTATCAGGTTTTGACTGATAATTATGTGACGGATGATTCAGGAACAGGCGTTGTACATCAGGCGCCTTACTTTGGTGAAGACGATTTCCGCGTTTGCTTAGCTGCCGGTATTATAACTAGGGACCAAGAAATCATTTGCCCTGTCGACGCAAGTGGTAAATTCACCGAACCGGTCAAAGATTTCCTTGGACAATATGTGAAAGATGCAGATAAGAATATAATAGCAAATCTTAAATCTCGTGGCAGATTGGTACAGTTGGGTCAAGTGAAACATAGTTATCCATTTTGCTGGCGGTCTGAAACACCTCTAATATACAAAGCTGTACCGTCATGGTTTGTAAGAGTGGAACAGATGAGCAAAGATCTCTTAAAATCAAGTGAAGCTACTTACTGGGTGCCCGAATACGTGAAAGAAAAGCGATTTGGTAATTGGCTTAAAGAAGCTCGTGACTGGGCTATAAGTCGTAATAGATATTGGGGTACACCAATTCCATTATGGATTTCGAGCGACAAGCAAGAAGTTGTCTGTGTCGGAAGCATCGCAGAATTATCTGCCCTAACTGGAAAGGAAGTTACCGATTTGCACAGGGAGAGTATTGACCATTTAGAAATTCCTTCCTCTCGACCTGGCCATCCACCGTTAAAAAGAGTGACAGAAGTTTTTGACTGTTGGTTTGAATCTGGCTCCATGCCGTACGCCCAATGTCATTATCCATTTGAAAACAAGAAAGAGTTCGAGGACATATTCCCAGCTAATTTCATTGCTGAAGGAATTGATCAGACAAGGGGATGGTTTTACACGTTAATCGTTTTATCCACGGCTTTATTCAATAAGCCTCCATTCCAAAACTTGATAGCCAACGGCTTGATTTTAGCAGCTGATGGTCAGAAAATGTCCAAACGTAAGAAGAATTATCCCGACCCGTTGGAAGTCGTTTGCAAATACGGTGCGGATGCCTTGCGTTTGTACCTGGTCAATTCTCCAGTGGTGAAAGCCGAGAATTTGAGATTTAAAGAAGAAGGCGTAAGGGATGTTATTAAGGATGTTTTCTTGCCCTGGTATAATGCTTTCAGATTTTTGATGCAAAATGTAGAGAGAATTGTGCAGGAGGATAATATTGACTACAAATTTAGCGAAGATTCTGTCATGGAAAACGTAATGGACAAATGGATAACATCATTCTCCCAGTCTTTGATCCAGTTTGTTAAGAAGGAAATGGCTGCTTACCGGTTGTACACAGTGGTTCCTAGGTTGACAAAATTTATCGATCAACTAACGAATTGGTACGTAAGAATGAACCGAAGGAGGCTGAAGGGTGAGAACGGTTCAAAGGACTGCAAAGTTGCCTTAGATACGCTCTTTTGTGTTTTGTATGATATGGTTCGTGTGATGGCTCCATTTACGCCTTTCCTAACAGAAATAATGTACAAAACTTTAAGACAGCTCTTGCCTGGTGACTCACTAGAAAGTGTTCATTTTAATATGATACCGGAGCCAAAACTGAGTTTAGTGGACAACAATATTGAAAGGGCTGTACAACGAATGCAAACGGTAATCGAATTGGGCAGAGTTCTAAGAGACAGAAAGACTATACCAATAAAGTATCCACTGCCAGAAATGATTGTTATCCACCGCGATGAAACTTATTTGAATGACGTCAATTCTCTACTGTCGTATGTATTAGAGGAGATGAACGTAAAGAAAATTCAATTGACAAGTGATAAAGAAAAGTACGGTATCACTTTAAGAGTTGAGCCAGATCATAAAATTCTAGGAGTTCGTTTGAAAGGAGATTTCAAAGCAGTCACTCAAGCATTGAAAGGTCTAAATAACGAGCAATGTGAAAAGATAATAACTGATGGATATGTAGAATTAGTTGGGCAGAAAATTGATGTATCTGAAGTGAGATTTATCTTCCAAGCTACTGGCAACGAACAATATGAAGCACACAGCGACAACGATGTGCTTGTCTTGCTCAATGTTACGCCTGATCAAGAAATGCTCGACGAAGGCTTCGCTAGAGAAATCATCAATAGAGTGCAAAAGCTCAGAAAGAAAGCACATCTAGTACCGACTGACGAAGTCGATGTGTACTTTTCAACAAGTAAAACTGGAGACATTCTTCGTATTATAAATTCACATCGGGAACTTATAGAATCTACTGTAAAAGCACCTTTAAAGCCCATCGAATCACTCACGCCTTCAAAGCCGATAATAATCCAAGAGGTGCAGGAGCTAAAAGGCGCTGAACTGAATTTAATAATAACATGGAGAAAAGATGTTGAAATGCCCGCAAACCCGTGGGCGAACGTTATCCTTCAAAAGTTGTCACCGCGATTCGGCGTCACGAACACACGCGCAAGTATAATTCTCACAGACAAAGAAAAGAAATTTATATCAGTAGAAAATCTTTATAAAGAGATCGCAAATCTATTCGGAATCTATGGCACAAAATATACTCTGTGGTGCAATGGGGCTGAAGTAAAAAATACAGACAATTTAAACGAAAATACTATTATAGTTTCACCGACGACACCGGAAGGATTTGAAAATAGCACGAGTCCTTTCTGTAAATACGTCAACATTAATAGCGATAGTAAAGCCGCGACTCTATTTCTTGAAAATCCCCAAGGAGCTGAAATTTGGAGTAAAGAACAAGCTTTGAAATTCGCCTCCCAACATCTTGGTATCAAAGCGTAAGAAGCAAAGCATTCAAACAATTTTAACCCTCCTATGCAATGTGTTTAACGCAAGATCTCGTAAACGCCGTAAATATTAAAACGTGGCTAAAGTCCGTATGTTTTGTTGCATTGTCATTTAATTTATACTATGATTAAACCTTTTTATTAAACGAGATCATTTTTATTTCCCGATTACCACTGATAAATTATAAGGAATATTTACTAAAATAATGAAATTCTGTAGTTGTATAATAAATCTTCGGCAATCTGTATTTCCGATTACCTATTTACAAAAAAAGCATCATTTTATACGGTTAACTATAACGAAGGTAAAAAAAATATTTAGGAAATTTTGTAATCAGTCGATATAGTTTAATACAGAACTTCATTTAGTCAATTTTTATTCTAAGAATCTCCTTATTGTTATCTACGCGAAGATGAGGTCAGGCGTGCCCTGACGTTAATAAATGAGAGATAACTCAAATGTTATATTTTGATACCTTCACTCGCAAACCAGCTAACTCCGCTTTTGTCAAAAACGTGGAGTTCGCAAAGACGCACTTGAAATCTAATGTTATCACAATTCTTTAAATAAATAGTTATTGGAAAACCTGTCTGGTTTCTCGATGCGATGAATTTGATTCCTTTTTGTATTATGTTTAAAAAATATTACAATTTTTTATGGTTCCCCTTACAAAATTACTCAAATTGAATCAGGTGGTTTGCAAATGAAGGTATCGATATGTATGTATCTGTGCTTGCAATGCATGTGCGTTTTCAAAAGGTTTTTTTTATTCGAATTCTCGACAACTAATTCTACCTGTCGTCTTACGACAAAAAAAAGTAAGCTGCTTTTAAAATTGTCCAACTCCTGGGCCATGGCCTCCTCTAGACTGAGGGTATAGGGCACATATTCCACTACGCGGCCCAAGTGTAGATTGGCAGACTTCAGAAATATTATTTCATAGATATGCAGGTTTCCTCACAGTGTCTTCCTTTGTCGTAGAGCACGTGATTACCATTTAGAATTGCAATTATAAAATTAACGATTGCATTGGTGCGGGATCGCCACGAGTAAATAGAGTTAAGGTGAGCGCCCTCAAACTGTTACCACGGTGATTGTTATTTATTTCGTTACCCGAAGGTAAATGATAACCACGGGCACCAATAATATCTGAAGAATTTCGAGTGTGTTCCCTGTGCTGAAGATGCAAGGGAATGGTGAAGGTGAATGTAACCCAACGAGCCAGCCAACTTTAAATTACACTGATAATATTGTCATAAGACGATGCGTTGGTGCTTCCTTGGTCGTACAACCTCTTATATGCATAAAACAGTATGTACAAATAAAAGTCCTCGTGGACAAATTTCGGTCACAGCGGCTAATTTACTAAAAGATCAGCTAATTGCGCAGGAGATAATATAGTGCACAAGTGTACACGCAGACACAGTTGCATTCTCTGTTCCTTGACTCTCAAAGCCCGATGGATATACGACACGACCGGAGAGAGAGCAGGCGCAGGACCGACTTTTTACATGCCCATCCGGCGCATGGATCGTCTAGCTTTTCGGGCAATTTAGTGATTAGCCCACATTGCCTGAACCTAACCAAGAAACAACAACACAAACTACGGCTATCGAGGCTTTTGTAATATTCAGCTAAAATCAATCTTTAGATTAAATGCACTCCAGTAACCTGATTTTTATCAAATGATTAAGTAAGAATATAATTTGATACGCTACCTGTGGCCCATAGACTCACAAATCTAACAGAGTTGCAATAACTGGACTCAAGGCGTGTTTTAGTATGCCAAATTGAAAAATTATGAATACTTTTCCTACTTATTGCTTTTGTGATAGTGGCACTTTCCCAATGAGATAGCCTTTTTACACAGTAGGTAGAGTATAACAATTAAAGTCAAACAAACAACAAATTTAATCAAACCTTAAACAACTCGTTTACCAGCTTCTTATATATTGCTTTTCTCTCTGTTAATACCACCTCCATAGCCTAGTTGTATAGACCCTTGCTTTCTAAACCAGAGGATGTGGTGGTGGTTGTCGGTTGGTATGCCGTGTGGGAACAATAAAGGACATTGCCCACTTTTATATGGCAAACCGTACCAAGTTGTATCAAGTTCAAACATGTTTTTTTTTGGAGACTAGACTACTACAGAAGTTATTTTCGCAAAAAAAAACGGATATTTGATAAATTCGAAAAATGGATTCATAGAAAATACCTTCTATTGCATTCTACATCACTATGACAGATGGCGCAAACGTCATGTAGGTAAAGCAAAATTCAAATTAAAAAAAATTAAATTAAATTCCACGCTTGAAATCAAATCGATAAAGCCAAGTTTAAAAAAAAAATATGAAAATAATTACTATATAATTTTCATCTTGATGCAAGAGAATTCTTGGTATTAGGTTTGGGCATTATCCATTTTATCCCACCCGTATTTTTTAAAAGCCATAATAGTAATTTCATAATTTTTAAGCCTGGCTGATAACTGAGAAATAATTTATAAGGCAAAACAATGTTTGCTGGGTCAGCTAGTAATAAAATACATTTTAAATGCATAGTGGGAGGGAGAAGGGTATTAAATGAAAATAACTATAGATTTTCATACATTTTATATGAGACTGTATTCCTAGCACAGATAAAAATTTTATAGAAAACAGTACATACTAAGGATATAAGATTATGAAACAGTCACAAAATCTAATACACTTCTAAACACTATTGCTTTCAACCTATATAAATAAACACAATATTTAAGTAAATGTTAAATAAAGCAGATATTTGATACAAAAAATCTCATAATAAAATTAGAATATTTTCATATGAATTATTTTGGAAGCAAACGAAAAACATGTACAACATCAAATATCCCGATTTACTGAGCATTCTTTGCATTGATATAAATTAATATAAACAATTCCAAAACGATCACAAAATAAAATTTCTGCAGTATGAAAAAGCAAATTTAATAATTAAAAACGCAATTCTTTTAGTATTAGCATTCACTGAAAAGGGATCAGTTAATACTCGACTAAGTTTAGGGTTATGCACTTTAATGTTTTCAAATAGACTTCTCAACTGTTCAAAATTTCGATCGTTCGATGATTTCTTAAAGTTTCCAGTGAATGTTTTCCTTAAAAAAGTAAAACGTATCAAAATATTAACAGTATTAAGTTCTATAATATATTCTCTGAATTTATCTTTCAGTATACAAAAGTTTTATCAAATGGGCCGAAATGTAGCAAATTTCTTACTTTTTTATCACTCTTTTTTTTCTGTCACAATTTCGTCGAGAATCTAATACATATATCTAGAATATTCTAGAACGTCTAATAATTGGAGCGCGAGTCAGTCTAGACATTTTCCTATAAGCTAACACTAGATACAAATAGATACATACATCATACCCTCTAGAGCTACGCCACTAATTCTAAATCGTGAACATCAGTGTTCGATGCACAATTGCTTTACTTCGTTACAAAAGTTACAAACTTAAGCTAAAGGCAACCGCACATATACCGATTTATTACAAAACGTGGACTAACGAAAGTGCCGGGACTAATCAACATCTTAAACTTTGTAAGGCTTACGAGAATATTCGACATTTTAAATTGAACAACTTTACGGATTTTAATCGCGGTTTATTTTTAATAACCGTGACGTCGGGTGAGGGAATTAAAAATAAACCGCGATAAAATGCGTAACGTTGTTTAATTTAAAATACTTTGTTAATCCCAATACTATCATAATAAGACTATCTTTAGTACCATAGCCGATCCCAGGTATAGTCCTCGATTTGTAATAAATATTAATTTAGTACTTGGTTTATAATGTAAATTTGTACTTAGATTATGTTTTTCTCTGTTTTTCTTGCCTTTTTATTATATTACTTATTGTGCAATTATGAGCCTAGTTTCCCACAACACAGATTGTTCTAGTATAGACCTTTCTTTAAAACCAATGAACTAATGAGTAAAGCATATAATTATTTGTGTAGATTAATCCCGGTACTTTCTACAGTCCACGTTGTAATAAGGCGCAAAAGATATATGACATCTGATCTTTCTATATGCATAGCAATGTGTGTCAGGAATTATTTTAAATATTTTCAAATTGTCCTGTTTCTGTGTAAAAATATCCTTTAAGCAGCAGTTATTCTGGTACACTGTAGAATGTAGAATTATTTTGATTCTTCGAGTTTAGCTGTTGAAAGTTGCAACTAGGATATTAACAATTACATCAGTGCCATGTTTGAAAATAAGCAATTGTTTACTTGATGTTAAAAGATCACTGTGTTTCTTGCAAAATTTGGAAATTATTGACTGGCGAGTCACTCCTAATATTCACGGAAGTTATATATAGGGATCATATATGAAAAATACAAATTTTATTAAAGATTAATATTAATTAACCACAAAGTAAATTGAATCTCGAGTTAAATAATTACTAAGGCTACGCTCGGTGATACTAGCAGACATACTGCGCGGCGAATAATTTATTTTTCGGGTCAACGACCTCCGCTTAACACCATATGGTGTGGGGTCCACGCTTCACATATTTATTGTAAAATTTGAAGGATCATAT
>JAOCPS010210719.1:0-13935 GCA_025505425.1 Graphium colonna
TGTCCATGGGCGACGGGATCACTTACCATCAGGTGAACCGTCTGCTCGTTTGTCTTCCTTTCCATAAAAAAAAAAAGCAACAGAAATACACATTGTACCAAAATTTCAATCTTCTACACATTATTTATCATTAGTATAGATGGACAGCAGAGTTTTAATAGAGTCCTTACCGTTCGGATACGGAACCCTAACAAAATAAAAGACTCGATAGTTGCAATATATCAAGAGAATATGATTTATTTCCACAAAAAAAAATCAAAAGGAAGGCATATATTTAATTTTTAGTAACTCTTATTTTATCATGTTATGATATCGATAAAAGTTCTTTTTCATATAAAAGTAATCTTTTACACGCTCATTGTTATTGCGTATGTACTTATTTTACATTTATTTATTTTTTTTTTACTTTCAGCGATGAAAAACAACTCACACTTTTGGAGGGAATCAAAACCCGAGTTGGCTTGTCTCTGCGACGCGGGCGTCTTCGTCTATCAACTGTCTCTGTCACTCGTACGGCGACGGTCGTTTGCCGTCTCACTCATTTCTATCCATCTACGATTCTACGTTGAGTTTTAGACTGTTTATCTGTAAGAAATATCTATTGAGTCTAGAAAAAAAATTGAAGATTTTTCATGAAATTTTCGCTCCATTTTCATCTCACGGAGCTAGTTTGCTCATTTATTCTGTATTTATTTTTATTTTGGTATTTTCACTCATCCATCCCATACGACATGACTTATATCACCAAAATAATTTTAATCGTTAATTTCTGGCAATAATACCTAAGTATTTAAATGGCAATCTCAACGAATTTTCGAAGCAATATTAAATATTAAAGTACTTGGCTTTGTATGAAATGCTCTCTCTCGAATTTAATCTCTTTACGTAAAAAATACCCTTTTGAATGTGTTGTTGTAACTCGTAAAATTAGTAAAGTTTTCTTTTGATATTTTATTTTCTATGACATTTTGACAATATTTTTTATCTGTTTACACTCATTACTTACTTTTTTAAAATGACATTGTTTATTTTTTTGGCATGATATGTGGATTTTCTCAATTGTAATCTTGGGGCCATATTATTGAACAAATAATGTAAGCGCTACACAATCTCGAATTATTTCGTGAAACACCAACTGTCATAATGACATATGTGTGACACAGATCAAAACTCATAAAATGACAGCTGTCAAGTTAACAAGCAATATTTATATTTTGAATCTATGTCACATGTTTTAGAAATACTTTGCCGATATTTCGCTATGATTTCGTAAACACATATCAGTGTTAATTATAATTAGAATAATTATTGTACGTCGTGTCGTGTGGATGGAAAAAGTCGTTAGATATAAAAATCGATTTTTAACATCAATTTTTTTTTGTGTACTATTTATTATAATAATTAAATTGGCGCGAATTTGCGCGGATCGTTTTGCAAAATTCTTATATTTGTCTCGCGTTTTGACGTATTTCCATAAACCATTTTTTATCTGTATTATTGTTTTACCGCCAAATAACGTAATTTATTCACGTGCTTCTTAGAATCTCCTTGTGTCATTATCGTTGATAATTTACATAAAATTTTACATAATTTTGTTTGTGAATTATGATATTGGAGTTCGTTATAAAAGGAATTGTGGCCATTTCTTTTGTACATCCAAATTTTTTGACCGTTATTTATTTTGTGTTACATATTATTACGTTTTGTATAGTCTATAGTGTTACGTTTTTGTTTTTTTTTATGCATTTAAGTTTAATTCATTCTATCGATAATGATTGCGTGTGTGTTGTATGATATAATCATGCATTTTATGAGCTTTTGTCAACTGAAATGCTTGTTGAATGTTTGTTTGTATGAGTGCGTGTGTGTACGCGATTCTTCGATCGCTTATTGTAGTGTGATTAAACGATATCTTCTCTACGTATACATATATAGTATCTTTCAATATACAGGATGATTGGTGATTCAACAATGATATTAAAGGATAGCACTCAGTATTCGATTGTCATCATATTTATGTAATAAAATTAAGAAGTATAGTTTTCGACCAAAATTTCAAATATACGATGCCGGCAGCGAATGAATGGCCAGCTGGCGCAGTTCATTGACCCGTAAACAGATATGAGCCTTGAATATTGAACTCACCAGTCATCCTGTGTATTCACTCAATTGACTATTTATTAAAAATATTCGACAATCATATATTTTAACAATTTTTACAATAATCCTGTTGTAATTATATCAAAATATAATAAATGATTTCTGGTCTAAAAAAATCCTTTAATCACACTACAGGCCAAAATGGCTTTCGGTTGTCATTAATCGTTTACTAAAATAGCCTTACTAACTTAACTTTATAACGTCGTTGTTGAAATGATAAATATAATTAAAATAAAACTATTGTACACTCTTGCTAGATTAAATCATTGTGAATTTAAAAATATAAAAAAAAAATGAAAAAGCATTGGATTCTAAATTGAAGTGTAATAAAATGACATTTAGGCGTTTTTAATTTTGTAAGTGAACGCTATTGGCTGTTTTATTGGAATTTTCATTCTGCAACATAAATGATTTTTTTGTACAAATGGAATTGACAACCGTTTATAATGTTCTCTGAACTAATAATTGTTTTATAATAATTTAAATCCAGCATTTTTATAGAAAAATATTTTAATTTTTTATTTGGTTTTTCTTTAAATATGATGTATTATGTTTAAACGATTAAAATTTCATAACAGAAGTTATTTCAATAAAATGGTCAAAAAATTGACCGCAGTGCCGATTATATTTATGGCACGCGGTCTTATTGTGGCGTTATATTTAAAAATTTTAATTCATTCTAGGCTTAGCGTAAATATAGCGTGCTGGCTCATTTCATGCTTCATATATATATAATATAAAATATATATTTAAT
Source organism: Graphium colonna (assembly GCA_025505425.1). Lineage (NCBI taxonomy): Eukaryota > Metazoa > Arthropoda > Insecta > Lepidoptera > Papilionidae > Graphium > Graphium colonna. Next base: position 2,915 of record JAOCPS010210719.1, read on the forward strand.
ATATGATAGTTTAAGCCAAATTTAAAATCCGCTTTACATCAATTTTAATTTCGAAAAGCGTTTTCGGCAAAAATAAAAAAAATATATACTCAAAATAAATTTCACCTTTCATCCAAGTATCGTTTACTTTTATCATGGATTTTTTTTTTGATTAAATATATCTGTCTGGTAAAAGAATTAATAAATTTCACTGCTCTAATACACTATCCCAATGAATGAATATATAGAATTTTTAATTCACGAACACAAAATATATGTTTATATTAATATGTTTTAATATTAGAATTAAATTTGCACTGTTCACACATTGTGTTGCCACTATCAAAGTGTGAGCCAGCAGCTTAGTGTAAGTCAGCTGGAGAGGGATTCAATGTAGAGCGTTAGACTAATAACGCCTCCCGACCCCGTGCGTAAACGCATTTATCAAATTTGTGTAATTAAAAAAAAATAATCAACAAATATTACGTGAATGCGTGTACACGTCATTGTCCCATAACATCCTGACTAATTGTAAGTATTATTGCTATATTAAATACATACGCCATTAAACACCATAATATAAAAGTGCATTTAGACTTTAGACCAACGAGCGAATGCTCATACTATCCCCGCTTTTTCAAATTCTTTTAGTTTAAATAGAGGTAGAGCATTCTTTCGCTGTTCTGTTATCGTTCGCAAAGATTCTATGGAATATTCTAAGATTGCTCGCTCGCTAGATGAAAACGGCGCTAGAGTGCACGAACAGTTCTATAAAGCGTTCTTGCGTGTTCCGACTTGTTCGCTCTCCGTAGCGGTATCTTCAAAGCGTTCTAACGTTTTAGAAATATGGAGTGGTCTCAAGAGAAATGTGTGTTAATGATAGGAGCACACCGAAATCATAAATGTGTGTGGGATCTCAATTCTGAAAATTTAAAAATATCACTCGGAAACAATACATTTTTCTTTCCATTTTGGGTGTTTGAGAAAATCATGAATGCAGCACTCGAAATTATAATATTTCTGTCAGAATCCTACATTACGACCACAGAATTAACATGTATGGGCAATGGACATTCGTTCGGCTGATCTACACATCTATATGAATGCTCTTGTTCTAGCTCTAGCTCTATGTTCGTTTGGTTTAAACACGCCTTCAACGTTAAAACGGGCTTTCTTCTACACTAAAATATCAAGAAAGAATGCTCTTGTTCTTGCTCTAGCTCTATGTTCGTTTGGTCTAAATGTATCCTAATATATGCGATAATGTGAATCGACAAAAGAAAACGCTTGGTTCACTTATTTTTAATAAAAGGTTATTTTATCAGCTATGTTATATAACGTCTGATCATTGCACGAGGAATTCTGAGTGAACGCCTTGACATATTAAACAGATGTTTTAAAATATGGCTGCCATCTTCTGTTTTTTTTTTTTTATCATAGACAAAAGTAATAAAAGAACAGTCTAAGATCTATCTCATCAAACCTGAAATGAACAACGTCTGAATAAATATTATTTTACCATGTTAATAGGGATTACACATTTACAGTATTAGATTTTTCATATAAAAATAATTCAAAATTAACCAATCGAAAAACATTATTGGACAAGCTAGCTTCAAATAACTACTTTTTTAAATATTTTATATAGAAAAATATGGCCGATAATTTTTTTGTTTTTTTTTTGTCTTGAACAAACCTTTAACGGCGCGGTCAAAGCTTACGTCAGAACTCGAGCTACTGAAAAAAAACCAAACTTCGCGCATGAATCAATTTAAAGCTATGTTATATTAAAAAAAATGATAGTTGCAATAATACTTACAATTTTGCAATCTCCTAGCAACTAATTAGACACGTAGAGTAATAGTGTATTGTTTTTTAAACGTTATTATTGAAATTGCTAAATTTTCCATTGAAATTCAATACGTAGATATTAATTAATAAGTATAATATTGCCACTATACTGTAAACTATAAACACCAATCTCTTAAATTAGTATACTAGTGATAGCAACATTAATTTTTATGGATATTAAGTAGTGTTGCTAGCTTATTGCTACACATCCTATTTGCTATACATCCATCGGTACGCTCTTTAAAAATTATACGACAAAAGAAATATATTAAAGGATAATATAGTGAAAAATAACTTCCATGTTGTCTTCTAAATTGTAAGCATATTTAAGCACCTTAGTACGTTGCTTAGGCAAAAATTTAAAAGTTTATAAAACTTTCCCCCTTACAAACATATACGTCGCTCTACAACAAAGATCTCACTTCGAAATAAGCATAAGGAAGTTCGCAGATCGTTCTATATATACTCTTGTAAGCACGTTTTTTAAATAATTTATTGAGTTTTAACGATGAGAATCTAATATTTGACTTTGGTCGTAAATTTTAGCAAATTTGCTTGAATTACATTGTGTAAGGTTATTGGGTGTAGATGATATCCAAGATGCTCGATTGAAAGACGGCTCGCTTTGTAATTTCTTAACATTAGTTTTCTTAACAAGGGAACATTAAGACGAATACTATAATTTTTATTTTAAACACGTTGAAGAAAAAAGGAAAAAAACACCTAATCTATTGTTTTATTTAAAAATAATCATTTGTTTTAAGTTCTGCATTGTCACGTGTTTTAACCAATGTATTGCATGCTTACAGTATTTTTGTGTCGATACATCTTACCTGATTTTAGTTTAAATTATTTTATGTTTTTAAAAACATTGATATTAATAATTACAGAATAGAATTGTACAACCATTGCATTGATCTGTACATCGGTATTGTTTAAATCGTTAAGGTGTTACCATATAAAATGAGTTTGTTATTTTTTTTAAATATGTAAGAATTATTTGACGTTTAAAACTTGTAGATTAAGCAACCAGTCCTGGTGTCTCATTTGAATCATAGGCCTAAACTCACTCTTCTTAGATTAAGCCCGTAGTTAATACAGGATTTAGTATACTTTCTATTAATACGAATATTTAAAAACATTTTAATATATTACATTTGCAATGTTCTTGCAGACCTTGCACGTCGCCTGTGCCAAAATATATATGTAAATATTTTTCCATGGTATGAGAGAAATATTATTATGTCAATAATTTTTCTAGTTATCAATTTTGTAATCACTGCTAGTGGTCTTGAATCTATTTACCATAAAAATACCATACTATATGCAAAAATAATTCCTATATTCATGTGAAGTTTTCTTATGTCAGAAATTTGACAATTATTTTTAATCTGGAATCTCTATGGCCACTAGCATCGATGCCTTTTTGAATATCTAAACAATTTGTAAACTTTATTGCACGTGAGTTCTTTTCTGCAACAATCCATTGTTAATTCTGATTATATTTAAATCGCTTATTGAAATATTTGTGATGAGATAATTTAGCATATAAACCTTTGCTAGCCACTGTTCCATTGTTTATGGTAATATTTAAAAACGTATAATAATAGTATGCGATCATTTTACTTGAGTGCAATAATAACTTTAATGTAATAATCGATTAAAATTACAAGATCTTTCGTAATTTAAGCTCGTCGACCTTATCTCTCACCGTGTAACAACTATTTCTGTGATATGAATTTCTCACATATCGTAGGACGGAGTTTTTGGATTGTCTCTCAAACAGCCCCAAATTTGTACATCATAAGACCGATGTTTTCCATGATGTGCCAAAGGTTCGATAAAGTTCTAGATGTCGAATCGTTTATTTATTACCAGTTTTGATACAGGCATATGTACATACATATATCTAACACAAAGATAATTTAGCTATCAAACGCATTATGCCACCATGGCTACTATGCTCCCGAAACTCCGTCATATGATGATATATACTTATGTAAAAAATTTGATGTGCACTTTTGTAAAAGCGTTAAAATTTACCGTTATTGCCTCTTACTTAGATTTCCTGTTTATATTATCAGAAATTTTCAGCCTTTTAAAACGGTCATGTGCGGAGGCATTTTGTAAGTCGTTCACCGACCACTACTTTAACCAACACTCCGCCCATGACCATTTCGTGTGATTTTAATGCGTATTTTTATTATTAATATTGATAATGTAGCAACAGTATTTCGATTTGTAGTATTAAATTCGTCATTTTCGAAATGTCAAAGCGTCATTTTAGGAATTTGCGGTGAGGTTCTACGTTGAGTCGCGTGGACCCCTAGTTTGGGGTCCGTAGGGTGTTTAGAGTTCTTCGATGGAGGTTCGGATATGGATTGTACTCAATAATATAAATTTCTAAATCATTAGATTCCACCTGTCTTTTATTTGTTTACCCATCCCATAAAAATAAACGAACAATATTTAATTTTAGACACTATTTCGAATTGAATGTTTTGTATTTATTTTCGAACAAACAACTTATACTTTTTTTTATGGAAACGAAAACAAACGAGCAGACGGTTCTGATGACCCGATGGTAAGTGATGCCGTCACCCATAGACACACGCAACATCCGGAGAGTTGCGAGTGGGTTGTCAACCTGGGAAATTGGATACAATAGGTTTATTAGATACGATGTAGTCGGGATTAAGAATTTGGAGTGGATATGAGTGGAAAAGGAAAAGGGTAGACATGGCCATCCGGCATCCCCAAAAGTCATTCATATTTTATTTTATGCCATCTTTATAAAGGGCGGTGGTATCCCTGAACCAGCGTGGCCGTAAAAGTGCAGCAAAAGCTGTGAAAGGATGTTATGGTCTACCACCTGAATACCATATAGAAAAACAATGCCCATTTTTATATGGCAAAGTTGCATCAAGTCCAAACATTTATTATTGGAAACTAGATTTATTATATTAACTCCTACAGAAATTCTTTTCGTAAAAAAGTCTAGGTTTTGAAGATATTTGATAAAATCGATTCATAGAAAATAGTTCTATGAGTTCCTACATCACTACGACAGATTGTTTAAACGTCATATAGTTGAGGCAAAATACTTACCTTACAGCAAAATACTTTTATATTTTAAATTAAATTACCTGTTTAAAAAAATCCATAAAGCGTTATGTATGTGTAAGAAATTATAACAATATTTACTACAAAACTTTGATCTAGATGCATGAGACTTTTTGGTACCAATTTTGGAGATTGTCTCTTGAAATCAATCAAAATTTACGAATTCTATTGTAGTTTTCATTTATACGTTTCAAACACTTTACAGCATTTGAGGTCATGGATAACAAATTAAAATAAATTACGGTGACATCCCTAACTTTTCTTGAATTTCAAGTATCTATTTTTGGATATATAGGTGACACTAGTCACTGTCAAAACTCTACATGATATGTTACATGTATGAAGAATAAAAATATTATTAAAAATAAATATTTATTTATCACTGAGTAAACAATTGCCCAATTAGTGTTCATCCTAGCAGGGACGGTGTGGCCGGAGTAAAACTGAAAGCGAGGGGGTAGACAAACGTAACGCACGTACAGCTGATCAGGCGCCGGGACGAGTATCAACACTTTATTTATTGGAAAATTTGGTCGAAAACAATTCCCTTAATTTATTACATGATTTTGAAGCGAGTGCTCGCTTTTAACATCGTTAGTGACTCACCCTGTATATTTTTAAGCGTTTCGTACAGTTTTTTTCTTATTCTTCTAATTGCCGTATAGTATAATGTACACCAATAATGTTGAACATAAAAATTAATAAACTTTTAATGGAAAAGCTCTTGTAACATTAATAATATTTTTTACACAATTTACAATTTTTACAACACATTAAAATTTTTTATAACTTTATCTCCTTTTCTCCCCTCATGACCTGGCTCAACATCTGATTGCATAAGGCGGCATACGGATTCATTTCAACCACCTGCGAAAAACAACATTGCTGAATTAATTCAAATTCAAAATATCTTTATTCAAATAGACGCTTATGATACGTCAATTTTTTACATTATCATTAAGTGATCGAGAGGAGGCTACGGCAAGCTCGGAAGGCAGATTCAGCCGAGAAAAGCGACCGAGAAACTCTGCAGTTACTTTTTTAAATACTATATTCTACAAAATGTAGTATACCTAAAACCTTGCATATTTTATTAGAGTGAACAAATTACTTTACTCTAATTTAAAATAAGATTTACAAAGTCGATATTAAACAAAGTATGGATGGTTTTTGAGGTTGTCGGCTGGCCGCTCCTACCCTTTTCTTGTCCCACTCCTTTCCTCTCCAACTCCTTAACCCCGACTTCATTAGGATAATGTCGGGGTTAAGGAGTCCAATAAACCTATTGTGTACAATTTTTCAGGTTGACAAGGTACTTGCGACTCTCCGGATGTTGCGTGTGTCTAAGAGCGACGGGATTACTTGCCGTAGAAAAGTAAGTAATAACATAACAAAAATCTAATGCTGGTTTTGTTTATAATTGTATAACAAACAAAACCAGCATATAATATAATTGGATTTTTGACTTGGTCAATAAATGTAGTAGATGCAGTAATCCTTGTTCCCCGTGACAAGAATTGTGGAGTGAGTAAGTGGGCACTAGCCCCTTGGTGGGCAACTTGGAGGTCCCGAACCTTTCGCATTCAATAAAGACAGTAGTTTAAATTGGGCTCTAACGCTTCTTTAGATGGTATTGTTATATTTTTGTTCTGAAAAAGGGACGGGGGCCAAAAAAGTTTAGGAACTGATATATGATAAGGCGCGACGAACCACCTAATCCGATCGTCGACAATGATGGTTGGCAGTCGACCACTTAGAAATTTCATAACATACTTAACTCTTTTGTGGATATAAGTGTCAGTATTGGTGTTTATAACGATAGATACTCAAGGACTATTAACTAAAAGAGCTTTTTCCTTTTTTACAAGTTCGTGTAATTCCTCTGACATTGCACAAGTCTATGGGTTGCGGTGGTAACTTACCAATTAGTGAGCTGCTATATCGTTTGCTTTCAAGTCAAACTATAAGAATGGCAAATAAACAAATGAAATGTTAATATTTGACCAAGCGAACGAAATCAAAAAATATAATACTTTTTGACAGATCTTTGACAACTCAAAGCCAAAGTCCTGCACATTCTTAGTTGAATAGTATAGTACAGTCGGGGTAAAAAAACTGTCTGTATGTAAATATATATGATTCGCGATAACTCATGAACCAGAGCTTTAATCAAACTGAACTTTGGAATATATGTCGGTGTATTTATAAGTATTTTCAAGTTCATTGGGCGTGAAAATCGATTCCGTATTATCTACGATATTCAAAATGTTATATAATTTCGTATAATTTGAATCAAATATGATAGAAATAACGTTATCGCGTGACTTTATCATATATTATTAGACATTAACCTGTTTTTTAGCGAAACTGCTGCCTAGTTTAGCCGCTTCGGTGAACGCCGTTCGTGCCTCTTCGTTTGAGCCATGCCTACGTAGGAGAACCCCTTTTTGACACAGGGCAAGTGCTCTGGCCCTGGATCGTTTACCTTCAGTCAATTTGAGAGCAGTATCCAGATCAGACATTGCCTCTGAAAAAAATATAACAAGCTATATTGAACTTCAGTAAAATTTCAGTCACATTCTATATGAAAACTACGCAGAAACGTATTCAAGAAAGATACATTTAGTTTTATTTTTCTCTTAGAAGTATAGTTAAGTACAATATGACTGATGAATTACTTTTAATACTTTAAGACTTTATATGTGGGGAACAAATATGAAGAATAAAAATATTATTAAAAATTAATACCTATTGATTCACCATTGAGTAATCATAATCTTAATCAGATACGGTGTGGCCGGAGTGTAATGGAACGCGGAATGGGAGTCGACGGCCTGGAGCTTACCAGCTGATCACAGCCGTCTTCATTTATTGGAAAATTTGGCCTAAAACTATGCCCCTAATTTATATCTTCGAGTACCGAGTGTTTTCCTTTAATATCGTGAGTGTCTCGCCAATCGCAGCGTGCAGCGGCACATGTTATAGTATTTATTAATGCTACTGGAATGTAACGTCGGCAAGTGACTTCTTCTTCTTAATCGTTCTCTCATTACTGAGGATCGTGACTCAATTTTAGGCGATCAATGGTCTGCCTCCAAAATATCGGTTCATTGCTCCAGTTGTTCGGAGATCTGGTCTAACCATCTTTTGCGGCTTCGACCTCTAGGTCTTTTTCTTTTAACTATCAGTTTTTCTAGACTGTTTACCTTTTTTCGTGCAATATGGGACAGACGTTGGGTGTTTTACATTTTTAGTTCTTGAAGAATCGACGTGTTTGTACTAAGGCTGCCCAAGGGATCCTTAACAAGCTACGATAACACCACATTTTAAAAGTATCTATCTGCCGGTCCTTTCAGTGTCCAGGTCCAGGGAAATGAGGAAAAGACGAGAATTCGGACGAGGTGTATCTTCCGGCTTAAGATGTTCCTGTCTTTCCATATTTTGCCTAGTTGGATCATTGCTGTCTTAGCCATGCCAATTCTTCTGCGTATTTCTTGGTATTATTACTATTATCTGTAATTACCGAACCAAGGTACTGGAATTGCTGCATGTTTTCAATATCTTGCAAAACACCCGTACGTCGTGTAACATCAAAACGGTCGACTACCATCAGCTTTGTCTTTTTGGTATTAATTTGGAGACCCATTTTAAGGCTTGTTGTTTTTAGCCGTGTTAGAATATCAGCCATTTCCAAGTTGGTTCATGCCAGAAGCGTGGTGTCATCTGCGTTACCAAGGTTTGACATCATTACTCTCCCTATTTATACGCCGTCTTCCCAACCAGGTATGCCACATGATGTACTTTCCATATATATTAAAGAACATAGGAGCGATGATTCATCCCTGTCGCACGCTCTTTCGGAAATATTTTTTTTCAGATGTGACCTCTCCTATAGTGACAGTTCCATATCCAAATTCGTAAAGGCTTTGTATTAGCGCTATAAGGTGATTTGGAACTCCAAATTCATGTAAAACTTCCAAAAGTATATCCCACCTGACGCAGTCAAAAGCCTTCTGATAATCGACAAAGCAGATATACGCAGGAACGTTAAATTCATGGCACTTTTCTACTATGAGCCTAAGGTTTAAGATTTACTCACGAGTACCTTTACTCTTAACAAAACCCGCCTGCTCTTGAGGTGTTTGCCAGATAAGATATGCTCTAGCCTTGCGTTGATAATATGCATGAGAATTTTACTGGCATGTGAGGTTAGAGCGATGTCGATAATTGTTGCAATCGCGTACCGATCCCTTTTTGTGTATAGTCATTATAGCTGAAAGTATCCAGTCGTAAGGCCATTTTCTAGTTCTCCATATTGCGTTACAGATGTTGCGTAAGCAAGAAACTCCATTTAGTTCCAAAGTTTTAAATACTTCTGCTGTGAAACCGTCTGGTCTTGGAGCTTTGTTTCTTTTTATCTTTCGGATTGAGACTTCAATTTCAGAGTGGAGAATGTCGGGTTGAAAATCGCCTAGTATTTACTAATAAACTTATTAATGGTACAGAACTTGCATTTAGCCGATATGTGCATCTAGATGCACTAGGCAGGTATAAGATAGGTAGATAAGAAATCTTATAAATCAGACCGTAAAATCCCAACCGACAAATTGGTAAACAACGTAAGGTAATATTAATAAATAATACCAAAGTAAATTGTAATGTTTGGACTATATCTTTTATATTTTTGGACAGCATTGGAAAATCAACTGTGATCATGAATAAGAATACATATACATATATCAGCTACATCAATCTCCGGACTGAACAAAAAAGGATAAAACACTTTACTGCAATATTTCTAGTTAACGCATGGATAGAGATGGTCAGATTTATCTAGTGCAGTGAATGAAAAGAAAAAAAGAACCTTGAAAGTTAAAAACTTACCGCTGTCTCTCAATAAGAGACGCAACAGTTGTGCTCTGTCGTTGTAAGCAGACGCTCTGCCTGGTGCTGCTTCCACTGCCTTGTTCATAAAGACCAATGCCTCCGCCAATTTCCCGGATTCTGCCAACTTCATTCCTTCCATCGTCAGCGATTTAGACTGTTCGCACGCCGGTGATGTGGATTCTGGCAATGTAATTATAATTTACATGAAATTCTCTAGCAAATGTATCAATACTATTAAATTAATTAATCCTGTGAAACTATACGATTAAAGTAAAAGCCTAAGTATAAACAAAAGACAGGAAAAACAGTTATATCACATTTTTAAAATCTCAACAAAATTTGCGAGCCATAGCCGTACCGTGTAAGAAGGTTGATTTTTAAATTTGAGTTTAAAAATCAACCTTTTTCACAATTAATAATATATAACAAATATTTTAGTTCTAAGTATCTTGTATCGACCTATTCTGTAATGGTATATTCAGTAAATAATAAAAGTATTTTAAAAAGTAAACTTTTGCATAAACAAGCTGTCACGTTTGCCTAAACACTGTAGATTTATCTCATTTACTTCAGATGTCCCTTCGACGACCAAGTACTTTCTATCTTAAGAACATATTCAATCTGGTGATTGCATTATTATTACATGGTTATTAAACAAACACAAGTACAACAAATTTAAGTCCAATCATCGCGAAAAAGTGGTTCAAATTAACCAACTGCGAAAAATTAGGAGAATCTCGATTCTTCGGAATGTTTTATTTCTTTTAATGTTTCAAGTATGTTCATAGATCACTTGAAGACGCCTTCTTCGATATAAATAATTCGTCTTTTATTTAAAAGGTATTTCTTTATACAGTAAATTGATGAGTCGCCTCCGATATTAAAGGCACTCGGTTCTCGATTACCATCATATTTATACAATAAAATCAGGAGCATAGTTTTAGCCAAAATTTTCCAATAAATAAATGAAGCGTGGCGGTAAAACGCGATGCTTATCCAGCTGAGCACGCCGCAGGTCATCGACCTATCCGCCACTCCGGCTACGCCGTGTCCGCTAAGGTTAATATGAATTGCGCAATATTTTTTTTTACTTTAAATTATGTCTAGATATTAATGTTACACACTTTGGTTAAGTAATTATATAGGTATATAAGAAAATCATTTTTTACTTTCTATACTCT
>JAOCPS010211048.1:0-13932 GCA_025505425.1 Graphium colonna
ATGCAGAATTTCTTTGCGCTATGCAGGAGAGATTTACAGACCGATGCCCCATATTATACATACATTCACATATATATATATACACACGTACACATATTGCCGCAGTCGATACACACTTACATCCAACATAAAATAAAGAATACATGTAGTTTCGTCGATAACTAAAACAATCTTTTCCCAAATAAATGATGTATATTTTTTACAAAAACCAATAAAATTACAATATTCATCCAGAGCTGAAATTTAAAAGCGTCCTGACATCCGAAAAGTTATAACTTTTAGGACGTCAATATCCTATTTATTCGTTTAATTTTTACATGCGTAAATCATTTAGCCATTTAACAACCAGCCAGTATATCATTCCTACTAACATGGCTTTGGGGTTGTCAAATAGCTTTTCATATCTTCCTCTTTTCCCACTACTTTTGTCCTGTATCTTGAATATTTTTTTGACTCATCCTATCGGACAACCTCTTCTATCCAATTTCCAACGCAACGTTAACGTTTATTGATGCGCGACGAGATTTCTGATGAGTTCTAGTCAGCTTGCTTGACAATATTTCTGTATGAAAATGTACTTTTTATTAAATCACCGTGTGAAATATTTGTATATGTTCTGAAAATTCCATTTCTTATTATTGAAACAATACAATTTATTTTTTCGCTAAATAAACTAAAATAGTATTGTTTTTGAGACTTATGCGATTTTCATTTTAAATTTCACTTTAACTTTACAAATTTTATCGCCGTTTATTTTTTTTAATTTTATCACTCGACTATTGGGCGATTTTGAGGTTTGTGGTTGCTGGATGATCATTACTACCCTTTTTTCCCACTCCATTCCCCTTGAAATCTTTAATTCCGGCCCCATCCTATCCAATGAACCTATTCTATTGAATTTTCCAGGTTGACAACGCACTCGCAACTCTCTGGATGCTGCGTGTGTCTATGGGCGATAGGATTGCTTACCATCAGATGAACCCTCTGCTCGTTTGTCTTCCTTTCTATAATAAAAAAAAATATTTCTCTCGGAAACCTGTCCTGATGTCTATGAAGACAAAATCAGGTTAGAATGAAAACAAAAATAATAAGGGAAGATGGTACTTCAAAAAATACCAGAGTTAAATGGCTTTTAGTGGTCGTGATGGTATTTAAAATGTTGCCACACGCCTCGTTCCTGCGTATCGTAACAGTACTTTTATTATTATTTAAGAATGTATGTATATTTTCTTTATTGTCCCTTATTTAGTTTTTAGTAAAGATTTTCTAAGGATGATAATTTGTTTCAAATTTATATGAAATTAGATAAAAGGCCAACTTATCTCGAGGATTTTATTTAAAAAAATCCACGCAATAAGTTAAAAAATGTAGAGGAATGTTCCTCGCGATACAATTCTCTGTTATTTTCATTCCAGAATAATTATATGTGGATTATTAGGAACAGTTTTGTTTCTGACAATAGAATGCACAAGTTAATTCTATATTGTCCATTATTCAATTATCTTTTATTCTTGTAATCCAGTACTAATCGGATGATATAATCTTAATAGTCAAGAGATATATTACGCACGTTATATCAAATACTCGAGATTATTTACTACTGATACGGCTTGAATTTGTTTCTTTGTCATACACTAATATAAATACTTCATATGTACATACTTATAGGAAATATAGAGATGCCATTTACAAGTTATAATTTTTAAAATGCGTACCTAACTTATAATAATATTTAATTGTTACCTCGTTTAAATCAGGTTCTAACGTTTAACCCTTAAGATTGTTGTGATCGCGTAATCGCTTGCTCTTATGTATGCTTATCGAAGTAAGAACAAATACTTATATAACATCTAAATAATTTAATTTGTCATGTGTTGTATAATATAATATTTTTATTAATTTTTCTTCCATATTAATTACGATAGCCGCTATAAAGATGAGAAAAACCATAGCGACTATCCTTGTACCACATCACAAACGAGACAACTGCAAACAGCGGTAAAATGGTTCGTACGTCCCCTTTAGTGACGTAGCATAGTAGTGACTGACTTTGACGGATGCATCTACACTTGCACACCTAATAAAGTAATGCATTGCGGCTTTGTTCAGTTACCCTCAGTGAGCTCTAACGATACTGGGGTGAGGAATGTTTTGATTCAATCATTGTGATCGTTTGTCCCTTTTATGATAATCATAGGGACAATATGAACTTTGCTACTTTATAAAATGTTATGTATTCAATACTAATCTATACTATCATGTTTTTATTATTACATCATAGTCAAATATTAATTATTAATATAACGGCATCTTACACTTTAAGGAAGCTATTTGGAGGTCACGTGTGCTAACATTTCAAATGAATAAAGAATCATAAACGAACTCCAAATGTGAAAGATTCCTTTCATTATAAATTCATAGTTTGTCAAATTTCGATAGCCTTTAATTAATAATAAAAATGTAATAACACATGGGATATCTTCTGTCCCTCAATCAGGTTTGTCAACTTGTTTTTGGAAAAAAAATATAATTTGGAGAAACTTTATCATTTGGTGGTATTGGTGTGACAACGTATATGTGTGCATAAAATAAAAGATTAAACATCAATTTTACAGAGTGATATATCTTAAAGAAAATGTTTCGTCATAATTCAAAACATGACACGCTGATCGCACTATCAGATTTAAATATAATATGCAACCAAAGAGATGATCTCCTAAATGCGTGTAACGCGTGATACATCGCCAACGCGATTCCTATAGACGCACCCATCCCCATAAGAACGATGGCCCCATCGTGAGGGGTGCAGGTGTCCCTAAATCAGCTGATAGCGCCAATCGCTTTGTACGAGTTTAAAGCAGGGCCCGCCATAAAAATGATGACGCTCAAAATTGAGTTTCAACGGTTGAAAAATAAACACACATCTGTCTGGAACATCATCTGGCGCGAAATGATAAATTGCTTAATTAGAACGGAAGCGCAAATAAGAGCGGTTCTATTCACTTCCGTCTATTAAAAATCCACACTTATCTTGCAACGCGGAATTAACATTTTTTAACGTATTAATAATCTTAGTTCATTCGTGTATAAATTTATGACGTAATATGCATACGATAAGGGGATTATGCAATATGAAACAATTACTATCTAGTTATTGTTTGATATTGCATAATCCCCTTTTTACTTAAACTGAAAACTACCATCTGGTAGTTTTCAGTTTAAGTTAAAATTTAATTCCATCAATACGAAAAAAGATTCATAAAACAACATTATTTTTGTATGATTACGACATATTGTATTATTACTTCTATTGCACTTTCTAAAGTAAATTATTATTTTATACGTTTAGGACTAGTTTGAACTGTGAAAGTATAATTGCTATTTAATTGAAAAGAAACTGAAATATTCCCCCCTGAAGCTTTCGAGCTTGCCTCGCCTTCGTACAGCCGAACTCCACGTTTACCGTGACATATATACGCTATTTATTTTATTGTCCATTAGCCGTTTGCTGCAGAGCAGATATATTTCGCAACACAGGCGCCGTGTTTTAGTACGACGTGCGAGTGATTCAGACACAACTGCGTCGGCGTGTACAAGCACCCGAAACTCGTTACGTCGTAAACTATTGTAGATTTTTCGAGGATTTTTTAAATGTGTTATCTCTAATAGAATGAAATGGAAAAAAAATTAAATGCAAATTATAATAACAACCCAATGTTTATAGAAAATTGCTGATTATCTGCTAAATACATTTTATGTGAAATAATCTTGATGAAGTCACCAATAAACCCATTCGTTTAGAACCTACGTGACGTTCGAAACGGTTATTCATATCCACGACTCGGCCTACATACATGTCCATATTGCCTGAAATTCGCCTATTTATTTTTTTTATAAAAATTATAGAATTTAAATAAGGTAAAGGACTCCGGGTGAAAACCTTATATCCAAAAAAATTAAATATTGAAATTATTACTAACGCAAGCGAATCCGCAGGCTGACAACTAGTATGAAAATGAAATTCGCGAACATATAAAACGATTATTTATATTATATGGTGAGATAGGACTAAACTTTGATGACAATTATAAATGGTTCTCATTTATGACATTTCAATATTTTTTCTATAAGCCGCTTGGGACTAGTCCTCAATTTGTTTGGAAGGTACTTTTATAGTTTTCAGCAGAGTAGTCGTTCGGTTTAAACAGTTTTATATCTCCTGATGGACGTCAGAAAGTATTTTATAGCACCAGGGGACCTATTTAAAAGTATTCTTGTTAGATTTTAAAATATTACTCAGATTTTTTTACTGATTTCTCAGAAGGCCATGAACTTAACATGTAATCAGTTTTAGGTTATTTCGAGAAGAAAACAGGTGAACTGAGCACAACGGCAATTTTACGTCTAAAAATAATATATAAGTTCCGTAATTGTATTGAATAGTGATGTTTTAGTTACAATAACTACCTTACACTGTTTTTCTTTTGAATTAATTTCGTAATTAAAACGCTCAACAATACTGCACTGCCATACGTACATTTTGAAGACGGAGGAAATTCAGGAATCCTTGATGCAGCTATAGAATATGTTTATACAACGCATGAATGTATATCAAGGTGAGCTCCAAGCTGCAGCACCATCTTCAAATATTGCTAGTTTGACATCGGAATTTGCTGCTACAGTTACAGTTCATTGTGTCTGCTCTTCGAAACTTACAAGACCAAGTTAGTCTGCTAACGACGCAAATCAACAATTTGGATATGCGAAGTCGACGGAAATTTCTTCAGCTTCACGGTTAATCCCAGAGCACAAAAATGAGGATATTGCAGACTTGGTCACGCAAACAGTTGTTAACCGATTAGAAATAGCTTATTTTTCCTCTGAAGTTATTTCTCGCTGCCCGCGAATGGGTCGCACACCAAAGCCAGACAAGCCTCGGCCAATTTTGTTTATGATATGTGACTTTGATATGGAGAAACGTTTAAAAGGTACCCGTATCACGCTCTCATAATGTTAAACAAAACAGACACGACGCTTTCATGCTGGTTCGTGGAAAGTTTGGGGTTTCCAAACGCTGGACGTCTGAAGGCGTCATTGACATCCTAGAAGTTGACGGCGTTCTTCATCGCGTTTGCTCGATTGCAGAAGTTGAGAAGATCGACGTGACAAAGACGTCTGCTGCAACCAGGAAACCATCTGAAGCACCCAGAAGCTGCAGACGCGCTGGCAATTCCAATAAAAAATAAGTTTCGATTCCATAACAATTTTGGTCTAAGGCGTAATAATTAGTTTCCACTTGTTTAGCTCATTATTTCAACTTACTATGTTACTTATAATATGTGAAAACAATTTATTAAATTGTTATCTAATGTCAATCTCAATACAGATATTCACTTAACTTCGTTTTCGCGTTATTTGCTTAAATCTCAAGTGAAGTGACAACATAGAATGTGTATAGTATATCATTCCATGCCGTGACATCCGTACTTTTTGTCTCAGACTATTAAGTAAGTGTTGTTTTTTTATTATTATTTTGTTTATTTAAATATTTTTAGCATGTGCAAATGTTATGTAACTGTTATGTTACTTGTTATTAGTTTTTAAAAAAATATTAACTTGTTTGCTTTGAAACGCTGTTTCAATTGTGGCTTAAATTTGTATTGTGAATGTTTTCTTATTCTCATTACTGCTTTATTTTACGTTGCAATAATAATTATCTTCATTTTTAGATCACTTTAAATATCACTGTAAGTGGGTAGTTTAGTAAATCATTGTGAAATTTATTACTTGAAATTTTTTCACATTGAACTTTTTTGGATATATTTTAGTGCATATAATATTTATTTGAAATTTTATATTTTATTTAGATTAGTATACAAACCATATTTATCTATTTTTTCTTTATTCACTTGTTTTGTGTGATTTAGTACCTAATGATGATTTCTTCTCGTGTTCTTCCTCAACCGCATCCGGTATAAGCTATGCCAGTACCTTTAATGATTTTACCGATTTGCATAATAAATTGGAATCTGTCTTCTGCAGTTATAATAAAAATTTAAATTTCGTCCACATAAATGCTGAAAACATTCCCGCGCATTAAAATAATCTTCTATCATCATTTCATGTAAGTGTAATTGACGCCATACTGATTTCTGAAACGTTTCTCAAACTAACCCTTCCATATCTGTCCAATACCGTATTCCTAACTTCCATTTAATACGCAACGATAGAGTAGGCAAAGGCTATAGTAGCGTGGCAATCTACTTAAGAGAAGGTATTCTATATAAAGTAATAGATAAGTCTTTTTGTGAATATACTAACTTTGCTGAGCATTTATTTTTGGAAATCACAGTAAATTACAGGAAAATCTTACTTGGAGTTTATTATCCGCCTTCACGGAATATTGACTTTTTTTCATCTCTAGAAAGTAAACTTCAAAATCTTACAGCTCTTTGTGAAGATACTATAATCTTAGGCATTTAAATACATGTCTCCTAAAAATGATTTACGTAGTAAAACACTCCTAGATCTTATCTCAGGCCACTCACCACTCTCCTCACTCCATTCCTTCTCTTCTAGATCCTATCATTGTTTCTAATACTGGTGGTGTTTCATTCCATGGTTAACTATCTGCTCCTTTCTCATATCATGATCTTATTTTCCTTTCATATAAAATTCGAAAGCCCAAACGCACCTCAAAATGTATAGTCCTGAGGAATTTCAAATCAATTAATTGGGAAAAGTTAAAGGATGATCTTAAAGACATCGACTTGACACCTGTTATGTCTCCATGCAACATTGACGACAAAGTTATTGCTTTTAATGATGTAATCTTTAATCTATTCAATAAGCATGCCTCGGTTCGACAAGTCAAAGTCAAACACTTACCAGCGTCGTGGCTTAGTCCCTCCATAAAAAATAATATCTAAAAGGGATAAAGCTAAAAGGAGTTATAAACAAAATCCAATAGATAGCAACTTATTACTTAACTTTTAAAAAACTCCGCAATAGCTGCAATCAAATGTGTCGTGATGCAAAGATGTGGTATATCCCCGACATAGTGGAAAATAGTCAATCCGCCCAAATGTGGAGTTTTTTAAGTAGCCTTGGTTTAGGTAACTCATCGACAGAATCTAATTGTAATATGAATCTCACTGAACTCAATCATTATTTTTCTTAAACTCCTGTACTTATACATTTCTCTCCCAAATCTGCAACTTTAAATTCTCTTCAAAATATTTCAAAACCTATTTGTACACGCTTTAAATTTTCCTATATTGACAAGGATGAAGTAAATTAAGCCATATCGACTCCAAATTCTATAGCTATAGGCGATGATGGTATCTGCATTCGCATAATTAAACAGATTTCCAGCGAGCTTCATCCTATAATAAGTCACCTAATTAATTCATCTCTAAGTACCTGTACCAGTAATCGGATTGCACGGATCAACGCACACTGGTCCCGATCGTAAAATAAGTGGACTTAGGGAACAAAGTCAGAAAATCGATCTGAAAAAAATACCATACCACAGAAAATGATATTACTAACAACGTTTACTCTTGTGTAAAAATGCATAAAATGCATAGTTTCGGAGAAAAAAGATATTGATTTTTTTTTTGTATTGGGAAAATCACGTTTTATTTTTTTTTTTGAATGTACTAAATTGATAAGTAATCAGCATGACTTTTCTGCTAGTAGGAGTGCTTGGGTCTCGGAAAAAAATTACTTGCCACCTCACGAAATATATCCTCCGAAAATTCACTCATATTTTCGCTCATTTCTCATTAAATACAGCTATTAAGTCATGGATACATTTGATTTCGTTATTAGAAATTTATATACAAGGTGGATGCGCGGCCTCTCTACCCTACATTAACTACTCTACTAACAAATGTTTGTATCAAAACAACCGGTACAAGAAAAATTATGTTCAGTCAGTTCATAACTGTAATAAAACGAAACGATCGAGCTAGACTTATAGCAAAAACGTGACTAGATGGCTTATCCACTAGTGGGCTACGCAACTTGCGTCCATCATCGCCCTCCACTCTCTCCGTGTACCAATGAGCCTCATTCTTTAAAGTCGGGAGTGAAGGGGTTTTCAAAAAAAACGTGGTACGACTCAGAGAAACTTTAGTAGTAATCTGTACTACACAAAAATTATTTGACGACCGGCTTTGCAACCGCACTGCGGCCGTATTTATACAGCTTAGTGGGGGTGGCGGAGTTTAAGCTCATGAAGTAATAATTAAATGAATATAAAATAGTATAATGATTTGAAAATATTTACAATAAGTTTCACTTCCGAAACGATGGCGCTTATCGGAGTTACTCGTAATTGTAATACTTTTATAAATGGACTTGTATATAGTCCCGAAAGGACTGTGTGTTAACACAAGGGATTAGGAAAGATTTCAGAATCCAACGATACATTCTCTTCTTCTTCAAAATAGAGGCTGTCTAAGTTTTCATAAAGCAACGTTAGTTCTTCTGGAATTAGCACATTGTTGGATGATTTCGTAAACTTGGGCCTGATTTTGGAAATGTGTGGGTCTGAACTAAGAAGCAGGTCATGGAGAATGTCTTCATTTGCTGCGGTTCTGCTGTTTTTTGTCGTGTTTCTTTCTCTGACATTCCTGAAATCTTTATTTCTGGCTTTTGACGCTTCTTCTGATAGGATTCCTGAATTAACACAATACAATTTAATTTTAAACTAAAGTGTCAAGTATACAATCACTTAAAATAAAAATAATGATTCTCTTACCAATGAGTAGAATAGAAAAATGACTGCAGATATCTGCCCCGTGTATTATTGCACAACACCTGAAACCAAATTTTGATTCTTGCTCAGATGCTGTACAATTTTAGCCAAGGAGGGTTTGCCATTGTCCTTCAACTTTAACACCAAGAAATACTCCAGCTCTTCGTCGGACGATTCTTTAATAATGGTCCACAAACGTCTTTTTTTCTGCTTATTGCCCAGTTTCCCGAACGGTTTTCGAGTGAACTCGGTTGTAGAAGTCCCCGCGTCTGCAAAACAGGCCATTGGTGCGTCTTCAGTCAGCAGTGAAGGCATATCACTCTCCTCCAAAGAATCTTCTGAATAGCCCATTGCGGCCGTCAAATCCACTGAGTCACAAGCAGGCCAGTTAACAAATGAATCCAAGCACTTACGGTTGCTCTTCTGGTTTGAATTTTTTTTTACATCTATTAGCTCGTTGCCACTTTCTGGTAAGATTCATGGTAAAATTCCGACAAAACTCTTTGATTTTACTGCTGTCGCTTTCAGATACATCATTTTGAATTATTTCTATAACTAACTGATACAAATATTCAAAATTCTTCAGGCTGGCAACGTTTTCCAGCTTCAAAAACAAATCCAGATTTGCAACTAAACCAGCCATGTTATACTAATTAACAAAAAACTTCTAGTCTATATACAAGGAAGCAAACAGAGCAGAATAAGACAATATTATAAATGAGCTTAACCTTAAGTAAATTTTCAGGTATGCATCTAGCGCGTATCCAAGTGCGTACAATATATACCTTGTCCCGTTATTAGATGACCAAGATGTAAAGAAATAAATATCATTGTCAAAGTGACATTGCAGATGTTCTACAAAAAAGAATATAATTGATAAATTCTATAAATTAAATTATTTCTACATTTTTCACAAAAATTATATATATTTGTATTGGATATAAATTTCTAATAACGAAATCAAATGCATACTTGACTTAAAAGCTGTATTTAATAATAAATGAACAAAAATATGACTAAATTTTCGGAGGCCATATTTCGCCAGGCTGCAGGCTGAATTTTTTCCGGGAGTGAAGCACTCCCACTATCAGAAAAGTCATGCCGATTAATTACCAATTTAGTACATTCCGAAAAAAAATTGTGATTTTCCCTATACAAAAAAAAAATCAATATTTTTTTTCTCCTAAACTATGCATTTTATGGCTTTTTAAACATTGTTAGGAATATCATTTTCTGTCGTGTGGTATTTTTTTCAGATCGGTTTTCTGACTTTGTTTCGTAAGTCCACTTATTTTCCGATCGGGACCAGTGTGCTATGGTCTGATTTACTATCAGTCATTGCTTAGGTTAATTACAACTTCTGCGTTCATTTAAACTTAAAAAGAAGAAGTCTCGTTTCAGTTAGTTATGAAAAAAAAACAATATTTTCGCTTTTTATTAATTCCAATGAATTTAAGTCATCCTTCCGTAGGTTAAGGTTTGAGTTCTAGACGATTGTTTAATTTTAGATAAGTGTAGTAAACAAAATTGATCTATGAAATGAAATGAATATCGTATGAAAAATTTCAATTTAGAATACAGTTCATGTATTTGTATATATATTATCAACGCTGCAAATGCATCCTTAAACATGGTCATTGAAGAGCCAAATGAGATAAAAATGGTTGCACGTTACATCATTGTCTACCAGGACATGGTAAATGACTTCCCAGGTCTTTTCGTATAGTATATAAATTTGTTTCTTAGTGGTTAGATGTAACTAATGCAATTATATTCACGTCTTATATGTGGTACTTAAAACGTTACGTGAAGCAAGCATGTATGTATGTACGTCTGAACATAATTGAATTTACTAAGTTAATAATCGTTTGGTATTTAAGACCACCTTAGCTAGTCAATACCCCTGTAAGATGGTTTAGAAGAAAAAATATATAAATTTAACCCAATATATGAAGTATCTTTTCGTAGCTCTTCATTGATTATCTTATTAGTATTATAATGTTTAAAAATTTGGATGTTTGTTACTACATGAGGCTGGAACGGTTGAATGGATTAAGATAAAAATTGGCACATAAATTTATTTTTAATGAACATATAGGATGAATTTTGGATAAATAGAAAAAAAAACACGCAAATAAAACCGTAAGGAGCACTTAGTACCTAAATGAAACCGAATGACCAACTTGGTCTCATGGTTCTGACATATATATTATAAACTGCAGGTCGTGAGTTCTACTCTCGCGCGGTAAGTGTGACTGTAAAATAAGTAGATATAAAGACAAAAAGAGTTAGGGTAAACAACGAGTACAACGTACAAACGGTAACAACGAGGTTAAGAAAAGTTTTGTAGTGGCCACAGACAATAAGGGTATTAAGTGTGTGCACACTTTTCTCATTTGCGCCCTCACTCATGGCATGTAATGCCATCCACATAGTTGCTTGATATTTTTAAAGAAAGTAAATACTGCTCAAAGAACTATTGATATAAAATAGATGTATATCATTATAAAGACACAGTAACATTACTAAAATCTACCCCTGGTTTCAAAATACTGTCTAAAATTTAAGTGACATTATTACTTACATGGTATTTAATTATTTTATTTCTCTGTGCGCTTATGTGACAGTTCGCCTTGTTAATTCTTACATGAATTTAAACTAAAATCCATGGATATATTTTGATGTCACCTCTGTTTATGTTAAAATATCCACGAAAACGAATCCGCAGATACGAGATCTCGTATGAGCTAATCACGAAACAAAGTCATAATCTCTTCATCTATTAATGAAATTGCATTTTATGCACAGTAATTAAATAAAATACATTAAACAAGCCGGCACCATTCGCAGCAGTATAGGCTATATGAAAAGTGAGTTGTTTATTTTCAGTAAAAATATTAAAATATCCCGCTACATCCCGTATAAATGGAGGCACAGAAATGAACCTGCTGACGTTTCCCACGGGGTCCAACAAAAATGGCACAATTAGATTGAGCTATAGATTCTGTTTGACAGAGATTTTCTATTTTTTGTACCTACGAAGCTACAATGAGATATCATTCTAATTAATAAATGTTTCGATACCATAGGCTGGTTTTTTATTGTGATTTTTTATATAAAATAATTACCGTTACAGTCGTTTACTAAGAACTGGTGTTAAAAACTGAAAAATAATAATAACATCAGAATAATAAGTAGGAGAACCTGAAAAAACGACTGAAATTCTGTACAGTTTCTTTGTAGTACTTTATATTTTTATTTTAGCAACATTTTAAAATGCATTGTAAAATTACTAAGGAACCAAAATATTTTGTCACATATAATGAAACTCATGACCCATAAAGGATAATTCTTTGGCTTCATATAATTTTGTCCAGTTGACCATCAAACAGACAATTCTGCTGTTAAGCGATATCCACCACCCACACCTACAGCATCCAAAAAGTTGTTGGAATCGTATAGCTTGCTTAAGTAAAATAAAAGAATAGATTAATACCAGTAAGAATACAAATGGTTGCTTGGCAATTTTATCTAAACTTTCTCTTGTAGATGCCTTCAATAATATTTAAGATTTCATTGCACTGTTATATTCTCAATTTTACATTAAAACTCGTAAAATATTCCTAATTCCGCCAGATGTGGCGCAATTTTGGCGACGGCACAACTGATTTACATAACGCCCGTACATGAAATTCATATTGTCGTCTTACAAGCTCGCCTGTTACACGTTCAAATATAATTCGACCTTAATCCGTTACCAAGTTTTCTACTTACATGATTAATAATGTTACAATATAGTCCACGATGTGTCATTGGGATAGCGTGCAGCGATGACTTTCCGTTTATTGGATTTATTACATGCACGATATAACTGGGTCATATTTGTTTGGTAGCAGGTTCCACGTATATCGCGATAGGACTGTTTTTACCGACTTGACAAAAAGTAGGAAGTTAAATGTTCATTATGTATATGTTCATTATGTATGTAACATTTTATGTATGTTTACCGATTTCTCGGGCAATGATGAACCGGTTTTTTAAATTATTGTTTATAAAAATCAAACAAAGTGTATCTTAGTGTGTTTTAATCAAGTAACTTCCGCTCTTTGCCTCTTCCAGAGGCAAATATTCTTCGGCAACGCCTATCGTTCTTGCTAAGGACTTTTCTTAAATGCCATCCACTATTACCTTGAGCCAGCCTTGCTCTTTCTTACCAAGACCGAGATATCCCCCCTCCAGCCGACACCTATCTTACCCGGTACTCTTATCTTATCCCCCCCACTTGTACCCGGGTTACCCGGGGCACAAGTTTGGAGGATAGCGATGATACCGAAACAAACTGATTTATTGACCACGTCCAATTGGCTACGGACTCCGTGCTGCAGCACATCTCCTCCGCAGAGATCGTAATGCTTGGTGGTTCACTGTAGTACCTTCCGTTGACCACTCACCCAGATAATTAAAATATCTCTGTCGATGCACCTCTAGGATCCTCCAACCATTGTTTCATCCGGACTGAGATGCTTATCACGTGCCCATTGCTGTACGCAGGTCAGAGCCGTGGCACCATATGTTACACCATATTGAGATGGGATGCGGTCTTTTTTATCATCCTACCCCTGGAGGCAGATTTGCTTCACACTGAATGATCCGAGCACTGTCACCAATTCTATCGCCCATGTGGTACTTTAGGGTATGGAATTATTTATTTCAGCCTCTGTTGTTTCCATGGGTGGCAAGTCAAAACCTTGGTTCAGCTGCTCCTGCATTATTGCCTCTCGCTATAAGCAAAAGTGCTATCGATCTGAACCACGGCGGTGGCGTGTCGCGATTTAAATATTGATCCTCTGAAAAAGAAGTTTGCCAGGTCCTTAAAAAGAGTTCTTGCAGCAAAATGATTAGATGAGAGATTGGTACACTTACTGCCAGGTATCCGTGCGTTTTTTTCTCTTGCCTAATTTGTCCAAGGTAATTTTTGTACGCCATCACATCCATCTTTGCACATTAGAAATTACTGGCTGGCCCATACCACAAAAGAGGAAGCCGATCTTTTGTGCACTCTTTTTAAATCAAACTCGTCTTTGAATGACGAGGGAATACATCGCCAATCATTCAGGGATGTGAGCACTTAGTGCAATTGTTTCTAGTTCGCTTTTATTTGGGCGTGG
>JAOCPS010211157.1:0-13930 GCA_025505425.1 Graphium colonna
TGTCAAAATTCTTTTGCATGTGTTTTCTGACTTACGATGAAAAAGAATAATATTTTGAACATTAACAACGTCGTAACTAAAAATACGAAAGCAATGTAAATTTAAAAAAAAAAACAATTATGACGTAAAAGAATTTTAAATGAAGTTTGAACAGTATTATTATCGTACGTAATTGTTTTAAGTGACTTAATCTTATAACATTTATTTTCTAATTCCTTATTTTTTCAATAATTACCAAATTATTAGTAAAAAAAACTGCGCGGCTATAACAGTTCGCACGATTTTTAAATTTTAAGGTCACAAAATAAAATGTAATATAAAAAGTTTGTACGTATTTATTGAATAGTTACTAAACAAAATAAAAGACAGGCTAGAAAACAAAATTAACAATCAAAATGAATATGTTTGTAGCTTTCTTAATTGACTATGAGACAACAAAAATTATATTCATCAAAAGTTCAATTACGTTAGAAATAATATAAATCATCAACTAAACGATCATCATCGCCTAAGGTCAACTAAAATTATAAATATTTCTAATCTTATGGTCAAGACATGTTTAAGCGCCCGTAATTACTTTTTCTGTTCTACATAAATCTGTACAAAAACCAACCATATATAGAAAATCCGCCAGCTGATCTGACTGTTTGTATGGGATGCCGAAATTTTATCTAGAGTTTTCAATGTGGTTTCCAAAGAAAATCATGTATCTAAGCTGTAGAATCACCCTAAAAGTATCAGCACTAATAATAGACAAAACATAAATGTCATAAAAACCTTCTTTAAATAGATCTTAGTCCTATAGATCTTATTAAATACTGTAAAAATTTCAGATTTTTCCAGTTTTTACCTGGCCTCCATCATCATATCTAAATAATTTTTTTTATGGAACCACTCTGAAACCTGATCAAAAAAAAAGATAAAATATGGACGCAAACTAACCAGAACTAAAACTATAAGTCTGATAACAATTTTAACGCCAATATAATCATAACTTAGAATGTGCCCATAGGTATTTATAAGCTTGTCCGTTTCCAAAACAAGTAAAACAGAGAATTTTATTAAGCTTACTTAGTTTACACCTGTAAATTATTACTTTCAAGGCTTAGCTTCAGCAGAATCATATCTTTCATTCAAAAGTGACTTTTCTTGTAATACTTTTCCTCGATCTGGTTTATACTGGCTCTTTTGATCCATGTTCAATTTACATCACAATAATTACCTCAAATTACAATAATTTTATCGCAATAATACTCCACTGCATATAACTTGTTTCGCCTGCATGTAAAAACAGTTTCGAAACATACCTATTTTTATAACTCATAGATCAGAATATTAACAAATGTATTAATTGTAAATTTGAACGGATTAAAATATAAAAAATATATATACCTAAAGCCTATTTGAAGCTAGCTGTATAGTTTTGTGGTTAATTACAAACAAAACCAAAGTTTTTCAAATATATTTTCGAAGTAGAATGATTTTATAAAGACCAACAATCATCATCGTAAAAAAATTACATTGTATATCCCATAACATCCTTCTATATCCTTTAAAGTTTTGTTCGAGATATAACGTTGTAATTCGTTATACTGTATTACAAATGGCAAAAAAGCATGTTGCTAAAATTTTCTCTCTTAAATACGATGATAATATTTATCTGATCTCAGGCCCTATAGCGCTTAAAGGAACGATAATTAGATAGAAAAATAGAGAAAAAAATGCTAATTACGGCTATGATAAAATAGTAACGATGTTACTCGATAGGGGAGTCGATAACATATTTATCCATAATTAAATAATACGTACAAAATAACCAAATAACCGAAAGGAAAAAAAAAATCTCGGTAGAGTGACAGGTAAACCATATGAAATTTATATCCAAGTGTTATTTTCATTACTATATGATTAAGAATTTTTATTCTTTAAACTTTTCATACCTATGTTATAATGAAATTATGTCGTATTGCAAACATGTTTTCTGGTATATTCAAAAGTAGCTAATATCTGCAGTTTTATCCGCGTAAATTTTTAACACTTTTTTTTATGCTCCATTCCTATTGATCATTGCGTGAAGCCTTCTTCGATAAATGTCCTATCCAACACTAAAAGAATTTTCCAATACGGGCCAGTAGTTCCTGAGATTAACGCGTTCAACAAACAAACTTAGCTTTGATTACATTAGTTAAATGTATAGATTGCTATCTATAGATTTAATAATCATATTTTACGACTTATGACAAACGCTCAAATGATTTTATTTAACAACAAAATGAAATAATGTATTAAGGGCTCAGAAGAAAAGTGATTGGACATAAAGAACAGACAAAAAGGAATAGCTATCTGGCAACCCCAAAAGCCAAGCATACTTTATCTCCATTATAATGAACCAAATGGGTGCAGCCGTTCAGAGGTTATGCACGTACATATATCTAATTAATACATTTTTATTGATATAAACTTAATTTTTCTAAAAGCTTTTAAATTAGTTATAGAAGTAAAAGATAAACCTGAAATATGCCTTGCCTTATTTGTTAGCAAGCCAAAGCTTACCGTTCATAATATGGCACTGTGCAATGTTACTAGAGCAACTTAACCGATTATTATCAGAGGTATACGAAAAACTATCATGTATCATACATCAAGTAAAAATACTGTTTCTTAAGAATGGAAAAAATACTTCTTAAAGACGGTCGTCTGTTTTACAGGACGGATTATATACATGAAAAAAAAAACTTGTATTGTAAACACAAGAAACCAAAAAAGGACCAAGGTGGAAGTTACAATAAAATGAAAAGAAAATCTAATGCTCTGAAAAAGTATTTGACAAAATCAACGATAACCGTGAGCAAAGCCACCGGCAAAAGCTGTTTATAAATATTTTACCATTTTTTCATCATCGTACGTTAGTATGCACTAGAGTCAGTTTTGGTACTAAAAAACTATAGGTTTGTTAATATTATTCAATGATAGTTTGTAAAATTTAGAGTGAATCCGTGGCCTAGTGGTATACCGCCTTTACAATAAAATAAAACTTTATTTTGCTGTTTCTTGAGTTAAGGCTATAGAGGCTCCCTCTCCATTTTAGTTTCCGGTTTGTAGTGGCGGAGGAACTTAGAAATCGTGCGTGGTTGCAACCCGCGAGGAAGTTAAGAACGTATGGCCGGCCGGTGATCAGCGTTGGTCAGCGCTTGATCGAGAGAGCTGCTCGAAGTTGGCTCGTGAAGGTCCGGCTACGCCAAATTTGGTAAGCTCACAGTGAACTTTCGGCCACAATCGCCGCTCTTCTACAACCACTTCCTTGGTTGTCACGGGAGAAAAGGCGAGTCTTACGTAATTCTCCCTAACCTCGGCAACTCGGTGGGACCGCAGAACTATAGACGCGGTGTAGAGGGGCCGCGGGGGTAGATCTCTGCCCTTTATGGCAGTATTTGGAGAAGCGGCGAAGCCTTGCCCTATATCCGCCTCGCGGGCTGGGAGACTTGTTGCGCTTTCTTGGCTCCCATGGCCCTGGGCACTCACTCAGAGAAGATTGTCACCCATGAAGAGGCTATGCAGGAAGGCGCTCTCGTTGCTTCAGTATGTCTTACCTAGACAGAGAGAGGTGTTGTCTCCGAGGTGAGACTGCTTAGGCAGCTAGCCCTAGGGGGGTCGCGGAAGTGTGCGAAAGCGCTCTCGTGGACTCACCAATATTCACCGAGGTGGAGCACCGGGGAGGTTTTAGGGGTAAGAGTGCGCCATAACCCGATCTTGTCCCCGCATAACAGGTATATGCATTGTATGCATAACTTCCACATTAAATAATACAGGCTCCTCGTCTTCCTTTCTGTGACAAAGGGATTGCTGGGATTGTTTGATGATGGATACATATACGTTGGCCCTGGTCAAATAAGTTCCGAACTTTTGACCACCGGTGCTTGTCTTTTCTAATTGCGGAGCTGATCACCGGATTGACAGAAAATTAGGATGATCTACGCATCGGATGTGCATAATAAAATCTGTACCAATTGTCAATAACACCTTTGACAATCAGTAAAGGATGTTAGTGCCTTCAAATAATCTGACAACTCGCATCCCTCGAATTCAGTTAATCCCTCTGGGTTACGGAGGTCAGGTACCTTTGTGTAAAACATTATATTTTAGTAATATATTTCATTGAATTTTAAGATGGCCCCAATCATTTGAGAATAAGAATAGAAAGGAACTTGTAGATTTTAGAAGTAAAATAAAATTTATAAACAGTATGTTAGCACATGTGCATTAACATTTGTTTCTAACGAGCAGCAGGTGAGATCTGTTATTGGGCATGTTTTAGGCACCATAGAGAGATGATAAACAACATACTGACATTTTTTTTCCATTTCCACTATTGGGGATGAGGGGGGAGTAGATGATATTGCATCCAACCCTACACCATAGAACATAGAACATGGTTTGATTGGGATTAAAAGTCCTTATATCTTCCTTTTCATTAGGACTAGACCTTGGGACATAATCCCAAAGTCTTAGAAGACAAGTTTAGTAGACATGCCTGTTGCTATCACATCTTCATTCTCAAAAGTAATGTAGATAACTAACAGTAACAAACAGCTTCCAAACCAACCTTCATTAAAACTTTAATCAGGTATGGTGTAAAGTTAATGTTTATAAAATAAACATTCTATGGGCCACCTTATATATTGTGCAATTTAGCTTAGATTAAAATTCTATAAATATTTTTTCCCAAAGAACTGATGTTCCACAAAGCTCAATTCTACTGCCTACCTCTATTTCTTCTTTATATAGTTATATACCTAGTTAAATATATAAAATAAAATTAGTCATAAATAAGCATTACTTCATAATAATCATTCAAGCAAGCTGTGGAACATGTGACTAGTTTATTTGAAAAATGTTTTTAATATTAACTCAAAAAAGAATAATTTTAGCAAAAAAATAATTTTCATTTAAGACTTGCCTCTAAAAAAGAATGATAATATATGAATATACGGACAAGATATATTTACCTCAATATTATAGCGTTTTAAACATTTTGAGATAACTATCCAGATTCTAGTTTTCTTGTTTGGAGTTTTTAACATTTCTAATTTATCCTCATATATTTTTAAAAGTATTGATATGTGTTTAGTAGTCCAAACAACAGCTGTAAAAAATTTTTGCGATTGTTGATAATCAATTGTCATTGAATGCATTAAAATATATTATTTTTATTTAAACATTCTTATACAAACCATCTTTTTCTGATTTAGATTTGACATTATCTCCTTTATAATTAACTTTAAAGCTACTTGATGCTTTACATATTGAGATCTGCTGTGCTGAAAATCATAAAGATTTTTACAATAAATAGAAAGTCATAAAATTATGTCCCATTTTTTATAAAATAGTAATACAAACAAACATTTTCATATAAAACTCTAAACCATTATTTCTATGTTTTAGTGAAAATATTATTTTTTTATTTAAATTACTGCCTTGTCATTAGTGTGTGCAAATTTTCAAATTATTAGACATCTCAAAGTTGATGAAAATTGCAGTGAATAATCCATTAGATACATACATAAATATAGATATATAGATGTAAATAAATGTTATATACATTTATTTACATCTATATATCTATTAATTAATTCTACTTATTTAATTCTGTATTCAGTTTATTCTGTTGTCACTTGAATTTAAAAAAAAATGTTTTGTAATTGATAGCCTATTTAAAATTAGGGATAAAACTAAATGGTAGTTGGTAATAGTTTTGTCAGGTCATTTATTAAAAGAGACCTTAGGCACACAGACAAATTGTTAAATTATAATAACTATACAATATAATCTTGGAAATTATATACAGTGATGTGCTAGCCCTACAATAATTTATCACAAATATTTATTATTATTTAATATTATATTATATTTATTTGTATTTGATAGATAATCATTATTGATTAGTCCTATATTAGCCAAATTACTGGGAAACACTTGGTTTTCTAGAAAACTTTATATTTTGTAATGCTTCGCTTCTTGAGTATTAATCATGCGAACCAAACTCTAACTAAAACTGACTTAAATAAATCAATTAAGAGATTATCTATAACACAAATGCATAAAATAGGTGCATAGTATGTGTCTTTAATCTATAAATATACTCTTAGTTATTTAATTTTGGTTTCTCATTTAGAATTGACCAGAGCTATATTACTAACAGACAAAAAGTAATAAAAACTGTTCTTTTACAGTGGTATTTTTCTTTTTAAAGAACTGTCTACAATATGCATATAACAATAGATACGCAGTCAATGGTATAAGATATTAAAATTTAAAGCTTGCTGCTACTTACTATTGTCCAAAACATCACAATCATTTGATAAATGAATATTATTTTTAATGTCCATTATAATCCGTAAACCATCAAAATCTTTAATGAATGGTTAGCAGATTTAGCTATCACAAACAAAAGTACTATTTGGATTTGGACAGAACCGGAACATTATACATATTGAGTTATCTCTCATCTGTCACTCACTTTCATACAATAACATATTACTTTTCTCTATGCTCACTTTACTATACTGTCAAATGTTAATATCACATATAGTTATATATGTATGGATAGTGGAGATCGGGGTAGGATGTAATTTTTTAGTGTCCGAATTTTTTGTTAAAATGTTATATTTTTAAATAATTCTAGCCTTGTTTAAGTCAAAAATAATCAGAAGTACGATTTGATAAAAATGTTATGTAAATGTCCAACAAGCGATATATATTAAAAAATTCTTAAACTAAAAGACATCTTTTTACTCCGCTCCCATAGATGATTGTTACACAAAACTGGATAAGTTGTTATAACAAAAAAAAAACAATTGAATCTTAGACTTTTATTAATAATAACAATATTTTCTCTTTACAATTTGAACAAAATTGATGATGATTGAGATGTTATTATTTATAATAAATCACAAGTAAGTATAACGAATTGAAGAAAATAACACGTAGATTTTAGTCATTTTCATCAAATGCTACTACGGCCAATTGCCGAGCGGCAAAATGTCACAATGCTCATAAGGCAACAAATCAACAAAACAACCAATCAAATCTAGCGACGAAACGCAATCATGCATATCTGATGGACTGTGTTGACAAATTATGTCAGTGACTTCTCGCCGCAAAGTGAGACTCCTGCTTTAATTGCGTGGTAGCATAATCTGCCTGTTGAAAATGTCAATTTTAGCACTAACATCAAAACATGTCAAACAATATTTAATAATGAAACAAATATTTATGTAGCTTATAATAACTGATTCATTAAAAACAGTTCGAATGTACATAGCACCACACAAATAGTGCTAATTGTTTATATAACAAGTGGAAAGTGAGATCAATATATCTAGAAAATGAGAATGTAACATATATGCGTTTTTAAAAACTATTAACTAGGTTTCCAAAAATCGACAGAACCTCAGCGACAGTTTTTTTTATGGAGAAGGAGGCAAACGAGCAGACAGCTCACTTGAGGTTAAGTGATCGCCGCCGCCCATGGATTCCCGCAACACCAGAGGAGTAACAAGAGCGTTGCCGGCTTTTTAGATAAGAGTACGCTCGTTTTTTAAAGATCCCTAACTCGTATCAGTCCGAAAATACTGCTGGCGACAATACATCAACCAACAAGGAAGTCGTTCGTGGCAGGAAATGGTTATTTGCTGTTATTGGTGTAACATTTTAACGAAACAATAGCGTTAAAAAACCTAACCCTACAACCACAACAACCTTCTCTATTGTGTACATAGAACACCCAATTTAAGCTATTAGAAGGTATAAAGATTAATAAAAAGATCATGCAAAGGACTCGTCAATTGCGCTTGTAAAATGTAAAATATTAGCATATATTTTTACAATACTTTATAAAGCCCATATACCTACTAAACCCAGCGTCGTGAACAAATTCTTTGCTCCAGTAACGCAGCGGCGGTAGCGACGAATGTGCGAACGCGCTGTTGATTGATATAGAAGCGGCAATTCGTATTTTATTAGTCATATTATTTAGCCAAATAATAAAAGTGGAACTGAGGTAAAAATATGACCCTGTGTACCTTGTCAGTGTCTGGTGTGTGTAAAAATGTATGTAGATATGTATCTATTAAAGTTAGCCCTTTACAAAAGATAGTGTCTTTAGTGTGATTGAATTTTGTAGGTCAATCATTAGTCATTGTGTAATTTTTGTCTCAAAAAGTAGTACAAAAAAATCACATAAAAAGTATAATACATACCAACTTAAGCTATAAAATAATTTGCAAAGGGTATTTAGAAATTTTGGACATTTGTATTTTAGGGGTTTTTAATAGGGGGATAAATTTTTGAGAGTTGGCAACAATGTTGCAGACAAATTGACATTGAATGGCAATGTATTTATCTAATATCTATATAATTATAAACTGTTTTTGTTTATCGACAAAAATGTGAACTTTAATTATAGTTGTGTTTACAAAAAGGAACATTTAGTGTGAGATATTAATGTCCGATAGTAAAATTTTTGTCTACCTTGCGAGTGCAACAGGCGATTACAGCAGTGATGAAAGTAACTCTAGCAGTTGGAGTGATATAAGTTCTGTTAAATCAGAATCATCTGAAGACGAAGATGAAGATGATAGATTGTTTTTCCCTTTGATGCAATATTTAATTAGATTACGTAGAAAGAGAGTTGACGAATACTTACACATAATAGAGTCATGGTCTGATTCAGAGTTTAAAACTCGTTTAAGATTGTCGCGAAAGACAGCCATCCAGCTTATTGGTAATTTTATTATTTGCCCCTTCATACTTTTTACATAAACATATATGTTAATTTTATGATATATTTTTTCAGATGAACTAGGCAAATCTGGTTTCATAGCTTCTCATAAATATGGTATTAAACCATTAGAACCAAAGCTTTGCTTTTACATATTCCTGTCTTTCATAACAAACACAGAACCTCTTACACCAATTGCGACACGGTTTGACATTTCAATATCATCAACCTTTAGAGTAATAAGAAGAGTAGTGGCTTGGATACTGACAAAGTTGAATGATGCTATAACATGGCCTACTGGTTATCCAGATGTAAAGATAATTTGTGAAGATTTTCAATCTACAACTGGTATTTCTAATGTTCTAGGTGTAATAGATTGCACCCACATAAAAATTGAGAAGCCAAAAAATGGAACAGGTTATTGTAATTCCAAAGGTTACTTTTCAATTATCTTGCAAGCAACAATAGACTCAAAATTACGGTTTACCAACATTTATTGTGGAGAACCAGGTTCTTTAAACAGTGCTAGAGTATTTCGAAAGTCCCCACTATATAATTCAGCATGCGAGAACAAAAGCACACTTTTTCCCCTTAACACTTTTCTTGTTGGACATTCAGGATATCCATCACTTCCTTGGCTCATGCCGCCATTTAGAGAAAACAGTAGATTGACAATGCAGCAAAGAGAGTTTAATGCACTGCATGCATCTGCAAGGAAATTGAGCAATAAAGCTTTTAATTTGTTAAAGAATCGATTTAGAAGAGTAAAATTATTTACTGTTTATAGAAATACAGCCTTTATAACAGATGCTGTGGTGGCAGCATGCATTTTACACAATTATTGTGTTAGGGAAAATGACAATTTTGTGGAGATTTAATAATAGTAGTTTAATAGTAGTAGTATAGTAATTAAATGAAAAAAGAGGGAGATTGTATTATATTATTTAATAATCAATGATAGAGATGAGACTAAGCAATTAGTTTCAGTTCTCCACCCACAACACATTTTTGTGTGACTTATCCTCTTTTCATTGATGATACATTCACAAAAACACATAAAATTTTCTCCATTTAATTAATAAATTAAAGTGATTTTGCATTTTTATACCCTATAATTTATTCATATGCTAATGTTTATAAAATGATATTTTATAAACTTTTTTAAAGAAAATATTAAATGTGGCAAAATGGTGAATGTATTGTCAATGCAAACAAAGGATAACTGATGATTGTTTCCCACCTGTTTGTATGTGTATCCATAATATATGTGTGTAAAACAGTCCTTGCAACAAAACTTACTGAATTATAATTATTGTCATTACCATATAAAATTTTTCTCAACAAGCATTATCCACAGAGTCTCAAACATGGTTTATGGGTTGCCAAATCTTTAATAGTAATTATTGACATAAACCTTGTAAGATATATTAATTACTGCATCATGGTGAATAAAGAATTTTGTGTCTGGAATGTCTGGAAGAAATTATCCACTATTCCAATAAAATTTATATTGTATATTATTCTCCTAAGAATTTTCTTAGCAAATTACATTTCTCCCTCTCTATTTTAAGAGTTTCTTCTAACTTCTTTTCTCGCAAATGCAATCTTTTTAGAGCTAAACTTTCTTTCATTTCTAATTCCTTTTTTCTTAATGCCAATTCTTCTTCTCTTAACTTTAAACTTCTCTCATACCTTTCATCTCTCATTTGCTTTTGTTGTTCTTGTCGCTTTAAATATTCTAACCAATGTTTATCTAATTCTACCTTAGCTCTTCGTTCAGCTCTTAATTTTCTAAAGGGTGCTGCAGTAGGAAAAATTATTTTTTTCTGTGCCTGGCTCTTGTTGCATTCTTGTACTATGCCCGATGCTAGCCTGTATACACCATTATCATCATTATATCTTCCTAAAATCTGGTGCATTTCATTAAAATATTTGAATGCTAAATTACCCTGACCATTTTCTACACAATCCTTGTATTTTTTGGTTAGTGCATTAATTTTCCACCTTACTTGATCAGGAGTTACCTAGAATGATGATTAAAGTAATTTCTCAGATGTGTAAATAATTGAAATTGGTTATCCTTCACATCAGTGTTGCTAAGGTATCAACATTTTCAAAATAAATATGATATAATTGAGATCTTAAAAAACTGAATATTAGCAATAAGATAATCATAACACTTATTTTTTATTATAAATATTATATCACTCACACAAATACAAATAAAAAATCTATAAACCTTGTAAATATTAGCTTGCCCAACTTACCAGATTTCAACATAAACTGAATCATTCAAAACTTATCAATCACTAATGATATATTTAGTAATTTCTATTTGCTAACTTTGACTTTATAGTATATAATATTATTACCTCCACATTTAATGATTTTAATTCTTCTGCTATTGATATCCACATTTTGGATTTCTTTTTTGGATTGTCCAACATATGCATTTTTGTCTCGTATAAACTTAAAAGTAGTAATGTTGAATTCTTCGTCCAAATGATATCTATTAGAAATATGCTTGGTTTAATAAGATACAATTTAATGATAAGACTAGGAAATGACACAAATATTTTTACGCACTTTGTTTGCTGGTTTCAATACTCTCTGTTTCTTCCGTATTCACAGGCTGTGAATGATTAAACTGTGACAGCGTAAGGTTTTGCTTATAGGGGGATGGAGCTAGATGAAAATAAAGTATAAAGTAAATTTTAAAAATAATTAATAGTGTACCTCTTTTATCGAAATAAAATCAACATACACTGGCTTTCTAGCATAGCTAAAACAGCTACATTGTTTTCTATATTACCATCCATTATAGAAAATAGAAGTTAGGGTGAATAAATCTTTTACTTATATAAAATATGTTTCACAATTTATAAATGGCTTGTGCACATTACGTTACTTTAATTGAAACGATTTAAAATAGTTAAAATTTTATGCCGAAGTTTATATTTATGACAACAAAAACAAACCATGACATTTAATACGATTACCAAATAGGCTTGGATAAAATATATCGATATGTCAAAATATCGATATTATTTAAAAAATCGTTAATTATCGTCGATATTTTAAATCTTGATATATTGATAATAGATATTTTTTCCGGATACCAGGTTCAATATTTTTTTAATAGTTCCTGTCCGGTTATAGTGCTCGATTAGAATGAAAGGAATAAATGAGGTTCTATTCCCTTTGCCTTAAGCATAAATAAAAATTGTGATTACTGGGCGTATGACAATGACATAAACAAAGGTAGGTTAAGTTGGCTAACTTACCATAACTGGTCTAAATAAAAGGAACTTTTAAATGTAGCTGCGGCAAAGGTTCTAAGCGCTGGCTGTGTCCCCAATGAGTTTAAGCAATATCTAGACCAACCACCACGAAAGGACATCAGACCTAATAAAATGAATTGTCAATATTTCATGGCGGTTCTTTCTGAAATAGCTTTAAAAAACTTAATATGACACGCTACCGTGTTGTCAAAAATGTCTGCTGCCAACTTAGCAGTGTCAGACCATAGGAGCAGATTGAAAGGGGAATTCATAAAACAAGTAGTGCTCCTCATTTCAATATCTGACAATTATAACTTTGGCTAAACTCTTCATGATTGTATTGTAATGATTTGAATGAATAAAACTACATAACTACCAATTCGTATTTAATTTTCGATACACTAATACTTTGACAATGTGCAAATATTTCGTTATATCATAATATTGATATTTTAACACGATATATATCGATAGCCTTGAAAAATATCGATACAATATAAATCGCTATATGTTTTTCGTTTGCCTATCCCGATTTCCGAAATATCGAAGAAATGTTAGTCAACCAAAAAGAAAAACAGCTCTATCTAAATTATTTAATATCTATACAATACGTAGAGTAAGGTAAATTTTGCAACAGAGTGCGTATTTCTAAAATTGTTGCGAGTATCTATTACGTTACAAATAATAGATACTCGCAACTATAAATAACTAAGAACTAAACAGGATTTATTTATTTTATTATTTAAACAAAATTTACAGCTTATTAAATCAACATATTATTAGTATTTTCCTTACGTAATGTATAAGCCATTATAGATTTACATTCTTTATGCCATTTTATAGACTACGGCAATGAGCATTGTCCAAAAATTAATATTTTTAAAATTAAATATTTGAAATATTAATGATTAAAAGGAACTTTTATATCTACATCAGTGTGTTTGTGTGCGTTTCTCTCCCTCTCTCATGTGTGTGTGTGTGTGCGTGCGTGCGATAGTTGAGTGACTGGGAGACTGTTACTGAAATTTATAAAGCGTGCTTGGACTTTGCTCAGACTTTACTTACGCCAATCTTACCTAAGCTCCTGCTCATTGTAATCTTAGGATTCGAATTTATAGTCCTTTGATCCAAGCATTTACTGAGTGCGAGCTAAGCAAAAGCTCAGGCAAATTGCGACAACGTTTTAATTTGCACAAATTTTTAATTTGAATTCTAGGTATTTCAAAAGATATATCATTAAAAAAAAATCTCCAATAAAATTAAATATCGGTTATCGTACAAACATTATCATATTATTGTATTCACATTGGTTTTAACCGTTCATTTCAATTGATTTTAAGTGAAAAAAGAGGAAATAAAATAATGGTGCAATAGAAAAACGAAACGTTTATGTATCTTTGACTTGCCAAACGTCATAACACAATTTGTTTTTTCTTCTTATCGCCAGTATCCATTGTGTATGTAATTCGGTGTCCGTAAAAGCGCAGAAAGGGTCGTCGAGAGTTGACATTTGATTTCTTGACAGATAATAAGAAAAATAATAGATTTTTAATATACTATATTCCATTCCGCCTAAAATGTTTAAATAATTAAATTTTTAGACGTTTTCGAACGTTTAAAAATATTAATATGCGTAAGTATCCGGTAAGTCTACGATTTTGTTGACTTAGGCTTTGCTAAGTAAATGCTCAGCTTGAGATTATAAATTTCAATGCATACTTAAGGTCCGCCACCGTAGCCTAGTGGTATGGGCGCTTGCTTTACAAGCCGGAGGTCGCGGGTTCGAACCTCGCGGGGGACAACGACTTTGTGTTGTTGTTTCTTGGTTGGGTTAGGGCAATGTGGGCTGATCACCCGATTGTCTGAAAAG
>JAOCPS010211267.1:0-13924 GCA_025505425.1 Graphium colonna
CGCGCAACATTATGGCAGTGGTGATTATGTACGGTGTATGCATATACATATATGTATGTTCGTTGGTGAGTACGTCTCAGGTGGAGCTCTCCCGCATAGCGCAAAAAAGTCTGCATCGGTAAGGAACTAATCCAAGCAGGAAAGCAGATATCCAAAAGAGTATGGCAGAATGAATGGCCTAGGGCGACGGTAGAGGGCTTATAGCTAACGTCAGTCAGACTCATCATCTGACTCTTTCCCAGTCGTAGCGGTTTTCCGTTTCTTGTGCAACTTTATATATCCTGTGCACTTGACCGCTTCTGTTTAATGGACAGCGATTAACGACAAGTCCCGTGGCAATGGGGTGAGGTAGAGAGGCCTGGTCTGGTGTAAAGCGGGCTTTGTCTGAATCCTGCACATGTGCGGTCCCGGGGGTGTGAGTACACGC
Source organism: Graphium colonna (assembly GCA_025505425.1). Classification (NCBI taxonomy): domain Eukaryota; kingdom Metazoa; phylum Arthropoda; class Insecta; order Lepidoptera; family Papilionidae; genus Graphium; species Graphium colonna. Next base: position 428 of record JAOCPS010211267.1, read on the forward strand.
CGTGGTCGTTTTTCACTGTAGTTTGGGATGACAGTGTGAATTCGGTAGCACCCGGGATGTCAGAGCACCCCTATTTAAGGAGGCACTTCTCTCCTCGCTCAGCCGAGGAGGGGGCTATAAAAGGTGCCCTAAACAAGTGCTCGTCCCTGGTCTGTTACTATTCAGTTTTTATGCTCAATATGGACTACCAATATCGAATACCATGTTCAGACTTGCAGCCAAGGACAAGACAACGTGGATGCACCCACGATCCAATCATTGGTATTTGATCTACTATGCTATCGTGCGGCAGAGTGATATCAGTCAAATGCAAAGCACTCGAGTTATGGGTGGTGCGCACGATCCAAATATTGGCATTTGATCGACTATACTATCGTGCGGCAGACAGACGTCAGTCAAATGCAAAGCACTCGCGTTATGGGTGGTGCGCACTGTTGGACCGACCACTGTCTTATTGTCACGAAGATGCAACTCCGCCTTAATAGCCCTCGTAGATCTTTAGTAAAAAACCCTGCGTCTGTTAACGTGGATAGACTAAAGGGTCGGGATGGGAGGAAAAAGTACGCTGAAAACTTGTCTAAGGGGTTGTCTTCCATAAGTAAGCCAGGTGACACCAGTGCCTAAAGACCGTCATAATATAGATTGGGTCGATAAGAATGACGAAGTGACCAGAGCAGCATTCGACAAGCACAGAGAGCTCTTGAGACAGCATAGCGGGCGAAGTAGTAGCGTGACGGCAATCAAGGCAAGTGATGAACTTAAAGCCCGTCCTCCCACCGCCATCAACTATAATTACCACAACGGCGTCCTCACGTGTGAACTGTGCACTCACCCTTATTGTGCGCAACGATTCGTTGCGAAAATCAGCTAAATTAGCCATCACTGGGCGCATGAGCCCCAAACTAATTAACACTAGAAGTAGTCGCCATGGAAACAACACGAAAGAGGTACAGGCTGTAAAACATTTAGACCTTCAATTTCAGAAAATAGATTTGCCATTTTGTTACTGTGTTTGCGATCGCTCTTATAGCGATCATTTGGAGTATAGAATCCGCAATGAGATAACAAACTAGCAGCTATATATTAAATTTTAAACAATTATGTGAGTAAAGTGAAATGGACTCACTCACTCTAGAAGAGATATTAGCAAATTTTCGAGGAAGAATTCACATGTTCTCATATATGCCGAGGAAACCGGGTGAATATGGACTGGTCATACAAGCCTTATGTGATGCAATAATGTTAATTTTTATAATGGATAAATCTTTACCGGAAAAGAATATGATAGTATCGGTTTGACCTCACAATACCATAAACTTCTTGTACCCAATTCTCCCAATTTGTATACAATGGATTTCCGCAAAGTAACGCCTGATTTTATTAATTTTGTTATACCCACTCAAAGTGTTCTACTTTATTTTATTATATTATGAAAATTATTTATTTCATTATATAGCAAATTTCAGTGTTAAATTTGTTATACTATTTATGCAAGTTAAAACGCTAAGAAAAGTATCACGTCAATTAAGGCTGAAAAGTACTACTTATTCTTAATTACCGTTCATTTATTAAATTATAATAATAAACTTATTGTATTTATTTACATTTGTTTATTGCGTCTAAACAGCAAAATATCAAAATTATTTTTAATTGTCTAAATGTAATTTTTTGACAATATTTAACTTTTAAAGTACCAACCTGTGTGTGAGACGTCCCTTATAATATTATAAATTTTCATGTCCCAAGTTAAAGGATGACTTCAATTCTGCCATACCTTGTAGAAAACTTAAAAGACATTATTCGAATTAACGAGGAACGGAAACGATGGGTGGCTGACATCAATATGTTTACAGACTTAAGTGAGGAGGAAAAAAGAAAAATACAAGGATAGACTGTGTAGCTATGAATGGAGGTAAGTTATATTGATTTACTAAATAAAACCTTGCAAGTGAGCTTAAGAGAAATATTGCACATTTTATAATAAGTAGCTTTACGGATCTTGTCAAATCGACAGCAAGGCCACCGATTCTGCAAATATTTTGAAACGTCTGTAAATTTATTTCCAGGGACTAGTTTATGGGACACGTCATCGTCACACTGTTTTTCTAGAAGAAGCAAACACAGATTTTGTTCCAGAGTCACGCTGTTGATTTGGTAGGGCCAAATGTTATGGATTCGTTTCATCTCACATTGTTCAGATTAGGAAAAAAGCACCAATCCCGCGTGACTATCACGCTCAGATACATATACTGTTTTTTTTAGACACGTACATGGGTACTATATTTTTGCCAAACGCTCCTCGACCGAAAGGGGCACCAGCCTGATAAATGTTTTTAGGATTTATGACAAACGTTTACTTTTTTTTCAGATCTGAGAACAGGCGCGTATATAATAAATACTTTGTTCAAATGATTATATACAAATATGGAAAAAATTTGTGTTTTTCTTTATACTTCAATATATACAATTTCTCTTATGGCTGCATATTTCCCTTTGAATATGCACCGAAGGGCTCGGTACCATTATTTCTTGTAGAAACATGTAACACTGGCGGTGAAAAATATTTTGTACTGATATCCTGACAATATTTATTAAGAGGTTAGACCTTAAGAGTATGGTGAAATATTAAATCATTGCATAAATTTATACCACAAATATGTATTTTTTTACTGGCGAAACTACAAGATTTAAAATAGCAACGTTTATGTAAGCATATAAGCTTACCGTAAGAAATAAAATAGGTGTATAAAATTTGGCGTAAAGAAGTATTTATCATTACTAAAACGCAAAAAATTACTGTTAAGCTTTCTGAATGAAAAACAGAAGATAATCGACAGCTGATAGCATAGTGTTATTAATCGGACACGACGTAACGTCGTAACAAAATGAGTAAAGTTGCATAAGTTGCATGGAAGATATCTACAATTATTAATATTAAACCATTATGGAATTGCTTAATATTTAACCATCCTAAGAAGCATTTAAGTGAAAACAGTAGCATAAAGCAATAAGCATTATCAAAATTATTCAAAATAACAATTTTATAATATACCAATTTTAAATTCATCCTATCACTGTTTCTCAGACTAGCGGATATTCAATTGTTTTAGTTTTACGGGAAAATTATCTCATAATTGCCTATTTCTGTTATCTATGACTATTGTTTGTTATAACACGAGTTGTTTCACTCGGGCTTCGGTTTCAATCATATTTTATTGACAAAAGAAAATGAAACTAAAAAAACTGTTTCCTTACAGCATAACATATTGCAAAGGTAAATATACTCTAGCTTGCCGACCTAAAGCTTGAAATCAATATAACTGAATATAAATAGAATTATGAGTAAAGCTTAATGGTTTGTTTCGTATTATTTACGCAGTAATAATCTATGAAAAATATACGACATAGCTTAAATAACAATAAATTATTACTAATTAAACACTTCTGGATTTACCGTTTTATTAGCAAATGTATTTCAGTTGCATTCTGCTTTCTCTTTGGAGAAGTTCATTAAAGCAGATTCCTTCAGGTTCCTTTCAACCGAGATAACAGCTAGCAGGCAAATGAGCTAACTCCCGTTTACGAAATCGCACTGAGAATTGAATATTCTTGGTTGTATTAATTCAGGAGAAACTGAATTCCACTGTTTCAATACAGGTACAATTAATTGTATGCAGATAAATAATAATTACGTGGGGTACTTGATAGACTTCTATATGAATCTTTCATTTTGTTATAGAAAAATGGGTATATTTTATAAATTAAAATAAATTTTTATTCCAAAAACTTTTTAAAAATGTTTGTTGCCTATTTTAATCTTAAGTATAACGATACCTTTTTTTAACAAAAACCTTTCTTTTAGAAGAAAAATACCTTAAGCAGCCGAGAAGCTATTAAAGCTAGTATATAATGTGACATCTTGCATCGTATTTTATGCATTGTTTATAAAAAGTATAAATAAGCAATAAAAATCATCAACTCAGTCGTCTTTAATTATGGGAGCAATTTACTTTCAAGTAAGCATTGGCTATGACTAGAAAAAAACACGTATAGTAAATGTTATTGTAAATTATCTGCCGGTTACTACTGTGTAGTTAATACGTGTGCAGTTAATCGAAGCGAGAGCGAAACAAGGACTAATGATACATCTCACAAAACCAAAAGGAAAAAATGTTTATTCCAATTATAACAAATAACGGTCACGCGAAATGAACAATGGTGAGATATTTCATTCGTTAAATAACATGAAAACAACCATATAACCGATAGGATTTATCGCCATATTGTAGTCACCCTTGATAGATTGCTATTGGGGATACCGGATGGCCATGTCTACCCTTCTCTTTTCCTATTCCAATCCTCTCCAAATCCTTCATCCCGACCCCATCCTATTCAATAAATCTATTATATCCGATCTCCCAGGTTGTCAACGCACTCGCAACTCTCCGGGTGTGGCGTTTGTCTATGGGCGACGGGATCGCTTACCGTCAGGTGAACCATCTGCTCGTTTGTCAACCTTTCCATAAAAAAAACCTAAATACCAACACTGGCGACCTTCTAGATCTTTGACACAGTTATTTTTGCTGAAAATTCCAAAAAACCGACATCCAATGCGTTAGTTTTAAATATCAGATTCAGTTCATAAGTTGCAGAGACATTTCCGAACATTCCAAAATTTTCTTATTTATATTTAAAATAACAAACTAATCTAATCTATGCTATAAAAAACGTTTATTTTGATTTTTGATTTAAAAGAAACTCTATTAAACCGATTTTTCTAAAATATTTATGAGACTATCTGGAAGAATTCTTTAAGATCCTTAATAGAATTTTTGAAATCTCTTTATAAATGACGCAAATATACGTACGTAAATAAATAACTGGCATTTGTTTTTATTTATGTTAATCCGAATGTATCTGGTTAATGCAATTTTTTTCAAAAATTTATTGAATATTTTGAAGCTATTTTACTATTTTATTTTGTGGATACATCCCACATCAGTAAGTCTAGCGCAACGAATAAAAGCGTAATACAGTTAAAGCACAAAGAGGCTGTGTTACAGCTTACAGCTCAATACCCAATTCAAAGAAACGCGTACGAAGCTCGACGTTCCCAAGGAGTTTAATCAACGCGAATAAGCATCGTTGGTAATTCAAGACAACGTTTGTAAACTTATCTCGAGTTCTCGTTAGCGGCGACGTCAAGCCCCCTGAATACGTAATTTGTTACGTCGTCCTAACATTCGATGCTGTCGTTGTCAATCTTAGCTAATCACATCACCTCACACCCTAAGTCATGTGCAATTTTTTAAAGAAAATATAATTTTCTTATTAAATACATATGTAAACGGTACATAGCAATGCAATCAGATATCAATTGTAAGGAGAGAAAATATGATTAATTATTTTATAAATAACATATATTTTATACTCTTTTGAATAATGTAAGAAAACGCAAACAAAATTTAGATCTCTCGAGAGAAATCATATCGAGTACATGATATCCAAATTTTGTTTGCGTTTATCGGAAACTTGAACGTAAAAAAAATATAACGTGCGCTTGTATCGTGCTTTTAATTTAAAAGGGACTTTAAGTTAATTTTAATTCACATGTAAACAAATTAAAAATAATTTAATTTCAAATCAATTTCCTCGATTTAAATACGTTAAATATTTTGGCAAAAAAGCTAACCTTTTGAGCATTTGGATATTTTATTTTCATTACATTTACAATAACGATTTCATCTTCTATCAGATCGCCAGTTCTTCTATTAAAACTATCTACATCTATATCATAAAATTTTATGAGAACTTACATATAAAAACAACGATAAAAAATATTACGGAACTTTATATACGCAGCCCAAATACAAGAGTAATCACGAACTTTAAGGAACATGTCGCCTACATCTAGATGGGCCGGAAACATCATCAAGGGTGAGCCCGGAATAGAAATGCGAGGCGATTTACATGCGACCAAGGAACCCGAATAATGTCGGGAACAATACAATTACGAAGTCGACTATTTCTTTATATGTATAACGGTTCCTTAAAGTTTCAAGTTTAATAGAAAGAGGGATTTCCATTATTTTCCATGTTTATTAGATGACCTTGTATAAGTAGATAAAGGAGTCATGTGTCAAAAGTAATCTTCATATTAAACTCTTGTGTTAAATAAAGTCAGCGCCTCGACTTGTTTACCCGCAATCTCATACAATTGCTTTTCAAGGTATTTTTCGGTCGCTGCTACTGAATGTTGGAACGAAATTCCTCCTTCTATAAGAAATTCAATAACCATTCACACAAAGAACATTTTGCTATTAATAGGAAAATTCAACAATCAGTCTACAATTGTACTTTTTAATCTTTTATTTAATATCGTGATGAAATTCTAAGTGTTAAATTTTAATTTTTTTATTGTTATTTTATCATATCTTTTCGTATGTATCAAATGAACATTTCTTTCTTTACTTCTAAAGTTCGGTTGTTTCTTTAACGCAAAGGTCCGAAATTTCTCTATCGACTATTTTGTAAATTCTGTACAACGTGGTATTTTTATACACAAGCTCTTTTATAATTAATTGTTAAATTTATAAATTAATTCAATTTTTTTTTTGAAAATTAAACCAACGAATACGAGTTTTACCCGAGAATTATAATTACGATTTGGAGACCCACAAAATTTAAATAGTTACCGGTACATTATCAATATCTTAGAGTGTGAATGAATTTCCACAGAATTTGCTAGACCATTTGCGCAAAAGAGCTATAATTTATATCATATTTATAAAATACTTAAATAGTTTCATACGAAATTTAACGTTCTTATTAAATCTGTTTTAACATTATGAAACTGACGACTTTTTTTGTAAGTTTGTTTAAAAATCGATCGAATGAGGCCGTTACCAATCGAGTTGGTTTTGGTGTCGAAGAATATAAGTTCGATTCCCACAGAGAACAAATAATTTTATGACACTGATATTGTTGGATCTGGACGTTTATATACGAGTTATTTGTGTTTGTAAAACGTCTTTGCAACACAAGGCATATTTCTTTTAGAAAAGACAACAGTTTTTATTCATATACTTTCTTGTACACGGTAGGCAAATTTGTATCTAAACTCTGCCTGAATTTAAACCATCTAGCATAACACTACAGCTGCATGAATATTATACGAATCTAGAAAACATATTGTATCCAGAAAGATATTATAGACGATATGTAAGGAAGTTAAAGTTTTCATTTATAGTTACAAAAATATATAAAGCTTACAATTATTGGGAAAAAATTCATGAGTAACATATATTTTTTTTTGTAAAGACTTGTGGCAGTACAAGGATAACCTATACTGCAGCCACGAGACCTCCACCCCGGACAAATTTGCTAATTTGACATATATTCCTTCACCAAAAGAGAAAGTACATAAAACAATAACTAATAACATTTAAGAACTAAATTAATGGCAATCAGTTACATTCGTAGATAAAAGTTTAAAATGTACATGTTAAAAATAATGTATGAGTGTGTTGTATTTATGTATGTGTGTGTGTTTTAATATGAGTTTCGGCTTTCTGTTATTGGGTGGTTTATAATTTTATAATAGCTTTCCATTAGAGCAGATTTATAATACAAAAAAATTAGAGCTATTTCTTCTACAATCTTTCGTTAAAAATCAAAGAATATTAAAAAAATTAAGTGGCTTTGTATTAGAATACATAGCTGTAAGTTTTAACAGGTAATGCTCTTATCAACTTTATACTTACTAGCTGGGCCCTGTGGTTCACCCTCGTTGGTTTTCCTTGTTATTGCAACGTTTTTTATTGATGTTCTGTATACCGTCCTCGATAAATTGGCTATCCAACACTAAAATAAATTTTCAATTTAGATCAGTGGTGGACCAAAGATTAGCATGTTTAACTGAACTGTTCTGAACTGTTCTTCATAGATAAAACTAATAGTCCTTTCATTTGTCATGATCAACTTTTTAGCCTGGAAGTCCTTGAATTCATTTTATTCCAAAATATGAACAAAACCACTTTTGTATTTCAAATTTTAACAAAATAATTTTAAATATTAAAGTTTTGTGTCTTTATATAAATAAATAATATTCTACTGCATCTGTGTACGAACTGAATTTATGAAGATAATATTTTTTTCTTACTTTTATTCTAATTTACACTTAATCAAATATTTGATTTAAAAGAAATTATATTGTTGATAACAAACCGCCAAAATCAGCATATATTTTTGTATAGTTTAGTAAAAAAATATCAGTTTATTAGCCCAATAAAATACCATGTCTTACCTATTAACTCGAGGAAAAGTTTTGATATACAGTTATTTTCTTTTTGGAAAATTATGGAAATAATCAAAATTTTGTTATCACCCTTTCTCTAAGATTTTTCTTGCAGCCTTGCTTTTATGTTTTCTTCCACTGACATGAATAAACGTGATGCATTAAGAACATAAAATATTAAAGAGTGATGAGTCCTTATACTAATAATAATAAACATTTATTTGTAGAAACATGGTTTACATGACACAGATGTAATGTCATAAATATCTCAAAGTATCTCATATTCTCTTGCTCTATAATAAGTGTATAAATGTTAATAGCCAACGAAAACAATGATAATCAACTTTATGAGATACATTACATATCAATTACTGTTTGGAACTTAAGTGCTAGTTTCCCGTGAAATCGTGTATATCCAATGCGCGAAAATGTCTTAATATACGAAAACGATACTCGTACATACGTGTCGCCTATTGGCTAATTGTCCCTACCCCTCTATCCTAGAATATTGCAATTTTGAACTAAATTCATTACTAATACGCGAAGACTATACACGTTGTCATTATTTAAAAATTTCACAAACTTACCATAGGCCTTAGTAGTTCTAGTTTTTCAAACCCATATGTAGTTAATCACACGCCGCTACATAAAGTGGAACCTTCGAACCGTATTTGACGAGGAATTGAGCTCTTGGCTAAGAGTCGAGGATAGATTTAAAATTACGCATGAACGGACGGTGCAGGTATTCTATTTTCTGAATTTAATTCTATTCAATCTTAGCTCGAGGACACTGTCTCTGAGTGTAACATTGACGACCAGTTATATCAGCGTCAGCAGTTCAAGGACTGTTACTACAGCACACTTTCGAAAGCTGAATCTATTCTTTGTGTTGGTAGGGAGGTTGCTGAATGCTCTAAAATGTGTTCTCATAATCAGTCGTCAGTTAAACACATACTTATCACTGGTGCATAATTCCACAGACATTAGCGACATACAAAAGTTTCATTACCTAAAATCGTCGCTAAAAGGTAGTGCTTAAATGGTAGTGAACGCGCTAGAAATGTCATCCGAAAACTATTCTGTTGCGTGGGAGCTTTTGCTAAATCGGTATGATAACAATAGATTATTAGTTCAGAGTCACGTCAAGGCATTATTTGCAATACAGCCGTTGCCGAAGGATCGTCTTCGTTAATTAGAAAACTTATAGATATTATAATTAATAATTTACGCGCTTTAAAAATACTAGATGAACCCCCAGACTACTGGGACACTATAGTTATCTACATAGTCACTTCTAAATTGGATAAAACGACTGAGCGTCAATAGGAGGAGCATAAAGGTTTTTTATTATCTAATTCTAAAATTTCGCTGAAGGTTGATGATTTCATATTTTTTTCAAATCTAGAGCGTTCTATTAGAAACTTTAATTTTATCGCACAGTAAAGACAGCACTATAACCGAAGTTGACAAAAAATCATGTACTGCTTTTCGCAGTAACGTATCACAGTGTAATGTAATATCTTATAATCAAGCCGGGCGCAATTTACGTAAGTTGTGTGTAGTATGCGAGGCTCCACGTCCAATTTACACTTGTTCACAATTTATTAATATGGACTTAAAATCTAAACTTAACATCGTTAAAGAACACAACATGTGAAAATTGTTTACATTCCGGGCACAATGTAAACAGCTGTTTGTTTGAACCTTGTAAAAAATGAAGTTCAAAGCATAATTTACTAATCCATCGTTATAGCGATTCTAATCATACTACAAGCCTTGTCTCTAAATCGAGAACTGTCGCGGCTGAGGCTAGCGGAGTCGCCGGGCTCGCGACCCCTCTCTCTATCAGTTGCAGTCGAAGCGATAAGGGACAGGATTGCGATGTTCACGCGTACACGCAGATGTAAACTGCATAAATGTGTAACCAGTTTTGCTATCCACTGCGCTAGTTGAAATTCTCGGTACAAACAACAATTATCGTATCGCATGCGTTTTATTGGACAGCGGTAGCCAAAGTTGTTTCGTTACACAATCATTTTGCAAAAAATTACATCTTTCGTTAATACAGTCCACTAAAATGATACGCGGAGTAGGTAATATTGTTTCACATTCGACGCATTTGTGTGACATACAAGTAAAATCGTGCGTTAATTCCTGCTCGATGCGACTTCAACGTTTTGTTCTAAATAAAATAACGCCCACATTGCCCGCTATTTAGGTACACCATGCGCAGTTTAAGGTACCTGATAACGTTCAGTTGGTAAATACGCAATTTTTAGGGCAACAAAATATAGATATTTTAATAGGAGCAGACTGGTTTTGGGATTTGCTTATCGATGGCAAGACGTTCACCTATCGGTCCATTCTTACAAAATACTAAGTTAGGTTGGATACTTTCGGGTCCCATCAATCATACTACGTAAAAATATGGACACGTCCAATGTAACTTTGGTACATCTATAGACGATCAATAACGTCAGTTTTGGGAGCTCGAAGAGTTAACTCCTCAAAGCCTCGGAATACGCACTCTGATGAAGAGATGGCTTGTGAACAAAGTTTCGTTACAAATACTATACGCGACACGAAACCGAACATGGTAGGTTTATTGTTGACATTCCACTCAAAAAATTAGCTGAGATGTTGGGCGAATCGTACTCCCAAACTTAGCGCCGTTTTTTGCGTTAGAGAAACGGTTGCTACGCGCACCCACTAGCTATAAGCAATTATACGTAGATTTCATAAGAGAGTACATCAACTTAGGTCACATGACTAAAGTCGACAGGTATTCGAACCCCAACTATTTTCTAGCGCACCACGGCGTGTTTCGTGAACATAGCACTACTACAAAGCTCCATGTCGTGTTCGACACCAGTGCAGCCACTAACAACGGATTTCGTTAAACGACATATAACTCGTCGGACCTCTCATTCAGAGTGACTTGCTGGGTATACTGTTGCGCTTTAGACAGTTCCGATATACCGCGTTAGCCGACTGCGAAAAAAATGTATCGTTCGGTCCTCGTTAATCCGATCTAACGTGATTTTCAGCTAATTGTTTGGCGCGACAAACCATCTAAACCGCTTGCTATATACAAGCTAAACACGGTCACATATGGCACAGCTTCAGCACCATTCTTGAGTGTACGCTGTTTGAAGCAAGCGGCTACTGAATGTTCCGACCTTGAAGTCAAAAGAGTCATAAATAACGATATTTATGTTGATGACCTCCTGACCTGTAGTGACGACAAGGTAGAATTATTAAAAATTTGCAAGGGCACCGTAGATGCGCTAAAGTCCGGTTGCTTTACTTTATGCAAGTGGGTTTTCAATTTTGAAGTCGGTGAGGGCGCATGCCCAACGTCCCCGAATGATAATAATATTATTGACACATTTCGTAACTTAAGTTTTGGGGAACATAGCCACTAACATTGGCTATGTTCCTTACGTTAGGCTTAGATTGGTGCAACGTTGCTGACGAATTTAATTTTAATACACAGTTACAGTAGGCTACTTTTAATGTAACGATACGCACCATATTATGTATAGTTTCACAAATATTTGACCCGTTTGGTTTATTAAGTCCGTCGATTAATATGGGCAAAATTTTATTACAACGTCTTTGGTGTCTTAAGTAACAGTGGGACGATCCTCTTCCCACTGATAATTTACACACGTGGAACCGGTTTGTTGACAATCTGTCTTATCTTTCTTCAATAAAGATTCCGCGACACGCATTTCAGTGTGACGTCACACGAATCGAGCTGCACATTTTTACTGACGGATCTCAGACGGCTTACGGCGTTTATGCTTATATAAGAATCGTGTCTGATGATCGTGTTGTCTTAAAATTATTTATATTAAAAGGTAAGGTAGCCCCATTGAAGCCTGTTAGTATACCTCGACTAGAAATGTGCGGCGCGTTGCCAGGGCAAATTCACAGTTCGCTTACTCGCGAGTTTGACGAAGTCGTATTTTCGACCGACTCGACTATTGTGCTAGGCTGGTTACATATGACACCTTATTTATTAAAAACATTCGTACAGTATCGAGTCGCCGAAATACATGAACTGACGAGTGTATTTATCTAGAGGCATGTAAGTGGCAAGGAAAGCCCTGCGGGCCTGATTTCGCGCGGAGTAAGCCTCGAGGATTTAGTTTTATCTAAACTGTGGTGGGAAGGTACTACAATTTTACCCGTATAAAATTTTAATTTCAATTTAACTACACATATAAATTCAAATGCTGAGTTCTTACCTATTGATTTGCCTGGACTATAATCTAGCACTATAAATACATTTTAAATCAAAATATTAATATGGACGAAACATTCTTTCCATTTAACAAATTCTCAAACTTCAATCGTATGAGTTAGTGCCATAGAACCGATCAGCTGACGAGCGCGATCGGTGTCGATGAGTTGAGTCGCGCAGTTATTATGCTTGCTAAGTTGTCACAAAGGGAGTCATTTTCTTTGGAGTACAACTTGCTTAAGAGTGGGAGGAATGTTAAGTCAAGTAACAGACATTCAAGCCTAAATTAATTTTTAGATGAAAATGAATTAATTCGCGTAGGTAGCAGAATTAAAAAATTCTATAGATGTCAACTGTAATAACAAACAGCACTATTTTACTCGATTGTTATTTATTCACGAACACAATCAATCTTTGCACTGCGGGCCGCAGGCGCTGCTGTACCGCTTGCGCGAGCAGTGGTGTCTGGTAGGAATCTCGCTCGGAAGGTGACATCTAGCTTCTTGTCCAGTAGGTGCATTAACTACCCAGGAACGTCGCATGCGACATATTACTGATGATGTCTTGGTTACAAAAGTTTTTGTTTATAAATATACATACAGGGTGACTGGGAATTAGAACATAATCTCGTAAGAGGTATGAGACTTATGTATATGCAATAGTTAACAATTACATAAATACATAAAAAAGGTTTTATCATAAAATACTGGGTTTTACCTAAAAAACTACAAAATCAAATAAAAAACTAAAAACGTTTAAACTGTCTAAGAGTCATAAAGTGCATAATTTATATAAAGTGGCGAACAGCTCAGTGGCTCATTAGTATCTACACATTTAAAATCTTCATACCACAGATCGATTCTACACAAGGACAGGTACCACCGCCCTTTATAAAGTCGGCATAAAATAAAGTATGAATGACTTTTGAGGATGTCGGATGATCATGTCTACC